>CM076142.1:33120000-33157500 GCA_038025085.1 Tetragonia tetragonoides | reverse complement strand
CCGTGACCCATGCGTTGCAGCACGATGAAGCACCATGACCCATGCGTTGCAGCACCATGACCGGGCCCCGTGAGCACCCATGTCACAGGAACGCTCTAGGGGACGTTTTTTCTGGGGCTTCGGACGCAAAGTTTTCGACGTTAATATTTTCGCCCCATATCGCACAGGAAACCCCTAGGGGACATGGGAGGGCCCTAGGGTTGGTTGTTGGGTCTATGATAGGCTTTTAAGGGCGCTGTTACGCGATGCCAATGTTTTTTTTTTTTTGGTGCAAGTCAGAAATTGTATTATTGCTCACTGTAATGTAACAAGATTACAGCCCTAAGGCAATGCAAAACTAAGGCCACCTACTAGGTCGGGTTCCTTTTTCCTGCATCCCTTGTACTAGCTTACATACCTTCTATCTGGTGTAACTCACTACAGACAGTGGTTCACCATCTCTGTAAACATGACACTTACAAAAATCTTTCCTGACTTACAACAAAGTACAAAAAACATAATAAGCTAGAAAATTACAACTTCTTCTAGCTTTCCAATTCTTCTGTTTTCTGCTACATTCCTTGCTCTGCCTTTCTCCAGCAATCTTCTACCTGTTGTCTGTTGGCTCCTGCTGTACTGCCTCCTGTTCCTGCTTCCCTTCTGATATCTGCTGCCTATTTCCTTGCACTTGTTCTGATATCTTGCAGAGTGACTTGATTCTCTGCTGCGCTCCTGATGAGATCTGTTCCTGCCTGTACCCTTCTGAAATCTGCCCCCTTTTACCTGATTCAGGGTCTAGCTGCCTCAACCTGCTTCTGTATCCCTTCTGAGACCTGCTGTCCATTTTCCTGCACATGTTCCTGGTGCCTTGCAAAATTGCCAGATTATCTGCTGACACCCTGTTGAGTTCTGTTTCTGCCTTTCTGTCTGGTGCATTCTGTCAGCTTGCTTTATTACTTGCTCTGATCCAGTTTAACTTCAGGCTATATTTCCCCTATCCATCTCTTGTCCCTGCTGGAGATCTTCCTTTTGCTGTTGCAGCATTGTTGAATTTTGCATCTAATTGCTTGCTGGACCTGTAGCATGATCTGTGGCACTGGTATACTGCCTTTGCCAGCAAAATGAGTATTCCTGCATCTCCATACCCAGTACACTGCTGCTGCTAACCCTGATGCATAAACTTCCTTTCTGAGTCTCGAGCATTTTTGTCTGCTGATCCAGTTAAACATCCCCTGAATTGTACTTGCTCTTGCTGAAATTTGCAACCATACCCTTAACTGTTCCAGGACTGCAGCTGACACTTTGCATTTGAAGAACAGGTGATTGTGTTCCTCTGGTTCCTGTTTGCACAGGTAGCATAAAGCATCCCCATTCAGAAATCCCATCCTCTGTAGTCTGTCCTTTGTTAACAGTCTGTCCATTTGGGCTAGCCATAGGCAGAAGCTGTGTCTAGGCATGGATATCTTTCCCCATATCAAATCTGCATGCCTACATTTTGTCATGTTACCCTGTAGCATTCTGTATCCACTTCCAGCAGAGTAAATACCATCAGATGCAAATTTCCATACCCCTCTTGCTGTGTATTGCCCCTGGAACTAACTTTTGATCTTGTTCAGTTTGTTCCAGTACCAGCTTGTGCCCCATACTGGAGCATAAGTCCAAATGTTAACTCCTTTCAGATACACCCCATTGATCCATCTCACCCACAGAGTGTCTTTTTTTGTTGCAATATCCCAGATGTGCTTGCCATTCAGAGCTATGTTGAACCATTTGCAATTCTTGACATTAAGTCCTCCATTGTTCCTTGGTCTGCATACCATATCCCAGGCCATCAAGCTTGTCTTATGTTTCTGCTCAGTTGTTCCCCACAAGAAAAATCTACATTTTTGCTCCACACTTTTTAGTACCCGAGTTGGCATTATGAAGATACTAGACCAGTATACATGAATGGAGAATAATACAGAGTTTATTAGTTGGACTCTCCCTGCATATGAAAGGTTCCTAGAGGCCCAAATCTGCAGCTTTTTTGTCATTTTATCCACCAGACATTCACAGTCTATTTTGCTCCATTTTGAAGGGGATAGTGGGACACCTAGGTATCTCATGGGCAAGGTACCCTCTCTGAAGCCTGAGAGTTGTAACAGTGCATTTTTCCCTTGTTCATCCACCCCTGCTATGTAGATGTTTGATTTTTCCTTGTTTGCATACAAGCCTGTTGCTTTTGAGAAATGGTTTATGTTGTTCATCATTGTGCTCACAGATGCAGTGTATGCTTTACAGAAGCACATTAAGTCATCAGCAAAACACAGATGACTTAGTGAAAGCTCTTTGCACATGGGGTGCCAGCTGAAGCTCTTGTCCATGCATGCTATTTTCAGGTTCCTTGACAAATATTCCATTACCAGTACAAATATTAATGGGGAAATGGGGTCACCTTGTCTGATTCCACGTTTTGCAATAAAGTTCCCATGTGTTTCCCCATTTATATTAATACTGAAGCTTGCTGTTTTGATGCACTCTAGTAGCCACCCACAGAATTTTTCAGGGAATCCATACCCTTGCAGCATTTCCTTCACAAAGCCCCAGTGGATTGTGTCATAAGCCTTCCTTATGTCTATCTTCATTAAGCACCTAGGAGACGATTGTTTCCTGTTATAATGCTTAATAAGGTCCTGACATATCATGATGTTGTTGACAATGGACCTCTGTGCAACAAAGGCTCCCTGGTTCATAGACACCAGCTCAGAAAGTACTTTTGCCAGTCTCCCACATAAGATCTTGGAGATACACTTGTAGATTGTATTACAGCAGGCTATTGGTCTGAAGTCTGATGCCTTTTCTGGGTTTTGTATCTTCTGTACAAGGCATAGGTTTGTAGCATTTACCTCCTTGAGCATTCTAGATGATTCAAAAAAATCCATTATAGCTCCAGCACTTCTTCCCCTACAATTGGCCATGCTTCTTTGAAAAACCCTGATCCAAAGCCATCAGGTCTCGGGCTTTTATTGCAATCAATTGCAAACATTTCCTTTTTCACCTCTTCTGCATTCACAGGGGCTATGAGGTTCATTTGTTGGTGGATGTCTAGTCTGTGACCTGCTTGGAAGTATCTGTCTTCAGCTTTGATTGTTCTGACCCCTGTTACCCCCAGCATATCCTTGTAGAATCTCACAAATTCTTCCATAACCAGGTTCTGATCCTCCAGAAGGGTCCCCTGCTGTGTCCTAATGGAGTGAATTCTGTTGTTATTCCTTCTTTGCTTCATAACTGCATGGAAGAATTGATTATTTCCATCTCCTAACTGAATCCACTTTGCCTTGCTTTTCTGCTGTAGGAAATTTTTAGCTGCCATGTTGACCTCATTGTATCTTTTCCTGGCCTGTAGTTCAGCCTGTTGCCTTGACTCATTTAATGGCTCTTTGTTGGCTTCAATCTGTGCTTGAGTCATGGCTATCCTAGCTGTATCTGCTTGTGCCAGAATGTCTGTGAATTCATTCCTATTTAGCTTTTTCAGCACTTTCCTCACCTTTTTCATTTTTTGGTACACTCTGAACATTTTTGTGCCTTGTGTTCTGAAATTCTAAGCTTGCTGCACCTTAGCTTGGAATTCAGAGTGGAGGCTCCACATGTTGAAGTATTTGAAGGGGATGGTTTTTTTTGTGAGTTCTCTATGGAGAGACAGACAGATTGGGGAATGATCAGAAACTCCCTCTGGATGGAATACAAGATCTGATTGATCTAATTCCTGGAGCCATAAACTGTTTAACAAATGCCCAATCAATTTTAGAATATACTCTCCCCCCTTTTTCATGCCTATAATTCCAAGTAAATTGGCACCCTGACCACCCCATTTCAGTGAGGAAACATTTTTCTATGCACTCTTTGAAATCCTATATTTCTGCATAAGCAACTAGTACTCCACCTTTTCTATTTTCAGGATACAGTACATTATTGAAATCCCCCCCTACAAACCATGGGGTGTTGCAATTAATTGCAAAATCATTTAAGTCCTTCCATAGTACTCTCCTTTCCTCCTTTTCATTTAAGCCATATACAAAGCTCATCACAAATTCCTTTTTTTCCACAACATTTACTACTTTACAGATAATCATTTGCACAGGTGAGAATAAAACATCCACATTAAAAATGCTTGGTATCCATCTTAACCATATTCTACCCAATCTATGCTCACTGTGATTACTGTAAGAGTCCCACCCTAGCATGAAACATTTTTTGTATTTTTCTAGGTTAACTAATCTGATTTTTGTTTCAAGAAAAGCCACCAACCCACAATTATTTTTTTTGCAAAAGAGAGCAACATCTCTCTGTTTATTTGGGCCATTAAGGCCTCTGACATTCCAAGTTAGTACCCTATCCATGACTACCAGTCAAGATAGGGGACTTACCATGCAATGGCACCTCATCTGGATTCTGGTCTGTTTGTTGCTCAGGCACCACTACTGCTACTGGCTGTTCCTTTTGTGTTTCTTGCATTTCTTCTTGATTTTGCAAAATGTCAAAACTGTTTTGCATAACAGTTTTAGGCTGCTGGACTTTTCTGTAGTAGCCTTTTCCTGTTCTTGCTCCTCTTCCTGCATTCCAGGCTCTCCCTCTTGCTCTACCTGCAAACTGCCATTGCTGAGCCCTTGGAATTTCCTGCTGTGCAGGCTGACTATGCATAGGCCCTTGTTGCACAGGTGCAGCCACAGGCTTCTTTTTCCTGCATTCTGTTTCACTGTGGCCATATTGTTTACAGTGATTGCACAGAATTGGCTTCCAATCATAGTCCACTGCTTGTTCCACTATGTTTCCCCTCTCATTCTTGAAATGCACTTTCTCTGGGTACTCCTCTCCTATTTGCACTTCAATCAGAACTCTAGCATAGTGTATTCCCACCTTGAGCTCTGTATTTCTGTCTGCCACCATTGGCCTCCCAACTAGGCTCGAAATTTCGCTCAAACCCATTGCATTCCAATACGTGACATTGAGTCCAAGGAATTTAACCCATATTGGCACAGAGGTGAGCTCCTCTTGATCATAGTCTATGTTTTCAGACCATGGCCTAACAATCATTGGTTTGTTATCAAAATGGTACACCCCCTCCTGGATGACAGCATCTCGTTGCTCCAAACAATCAAATCTAACCAATACTAGCCCATTTCTCAAACTTGCTATCTTGTTCATCCCTTTTTTCCTCCAGATTCTTCTTAGAAAACCACTAAGTACAGTAATTGGAGGTTTAGAGCCCATCACATAGCAAACTACAGCTTTGTTCCAGTAATCTATTTCTGATTCGATGTCCATAAAATTTATTTCACCTACTGGTTTACCCTCATGCAGATTTGGTGCAACATAATCCAATTTAAATCCAGCATTTTTCAGTTCAGATATGTCAAATTTATCCCAAGCTGAAACCTTACCAGAATTTGTAGCCTCTAGTTGCTGTTCTTGCTCAGGTTCTTCTTCCTTCGATTCAGATGGGCTTTGCGATTTTGCCTTTTCCTTCATTTTTGAAAGCCACGAATTGATCTTTTCCTTAGCTAGTTCCATTTGCTGCACAGTTTCCGTTTGGACATCCGGAGTCATTATCTCTGAATCTTCCAGTTCGTCCGCAAGATTTCGCATGACTCTATCTAGGTTTTCATGGTTTATGATGTTTTTTTGTTTTAGGGTTACATTTTTCGTGGGACATTGTTTATTTCCTGAATTTCCCGCATCATCAATCTGAGTTCCATTTCCTCTCTTCGCTTTTTCCTTCTTCCCCATTAGCACTCAGCGCTGTATCAATGGTGAACGCGCGCTGTAGAGGCCGAAGCAGAGAGCATTTTTTTTAGAGAGAAAATGGGCGATGCGATGCTTCCCCATTAGCACTCAGCGCTGTATCAATGGGTGCTGCCAATGTTTTTTTTGGTGCAAGTCAGAAATTGTGTTATTGCTAGCTGTAATGTTACACAGATTACAGTCCATAGGTAACGCAAGTCCAAGGCCACCTACTAGGTAGGGTTCCTCTTCCTCTACATCCCTTTTTTCCTTACAACCCTACATTCCTGGGGGCACTTACTACATGCAGTGGTTCCCCATATCTGGATACAGATACAAAATACAAAAAACATTCCTGTCTTAGAGCAAAAAACAAAAACTTAATAATCTAAATTATTACAAAATTTCTATCCTTTTTTCCACTCAAACTGCTTCTTCCTGCTTCTACTTTGCTTCCGCTCTCAAACTTTGAATCCTCTGCTGGGGCAATCTTCCAGAGTTGATTCATCCTCCTCCTTTTTTCTGCAACAACACCCTGTTGATTTCCTGTATACTCTACTGGTTCCTGTTACCTGATTCAGAGTCTAGCTGCATCAACCAGCTTCTGATTCCCTTCTGAAACCTGTGTGTATCTCCTTCTGAATGTCAGGATCTGTACTGTCTCTGGACTGTTGCTTGTCCTGTGCTTCACCTTCATTCTGCAGTGCTGCAAAGGGGTTTTGTGTCTGTGGCTTATCCTGCTGTTGTTGCTGAATTTGCCTGTAAATACCCCTTCCAGCTCTTGCTCCTCTACCTGCATTATTCATTCTTCCTCTCCCCCTCCCAACATTCTGCCATTGCTGTGCCCTAGTGTTTTTCTGTTGGCCAGGTTGCTTCTGTACTGGTACTGCAATCTGTGTTGGTATCACAGTTGCTGCAGCAACTTTCTTCCTGCATTCTGCCTCACAGTGCCCATATTGCTTGCAGTGGGTGCATAGGACAGGCTTCCAGTCATATTCCACTACCTGTTCTACAACATTTCCCTTCTCCTTCCTGTAATGCACCTTATTGGGGTAAGCAGCTCCAATTTCAACTTCAATCATCACCCTGGCAAACTGGATTCCAACTTTAAGCTCTGTGTTTCTATCTGCCATCATTGGCCTTCGTACAAGGCTTCCTATCTTACTTAATCCCATTGCATTCCAGTACTTCACATTAAGTCCCGGGAATTTTACCCAAATTGGCATCGAGGTCAGTTCCTCTTTTTCATAATCTATATTTTCAGACCATGCCCTAACAATCATGGGCTTATTGTCAAAGTGGTAAACCCCCTCTTGTAGCACTGTTTTTGGTGCAAGTCAGAAATTGTGTTATTGCTTACTGTAATGTTACACAGATTACAGTCCATAGGTAATGCAATTCCAAGGCCACCTACTAGGTAGGGTTCCTCTTCCTCTGCATCCCTTTGTTCCTTACAACCCTACTCTCCTAGGGGTAACTCACTACATGCAGTGGTTCCCTTATCTGAGAAAAACAGATACAAAATACAAAAAACATCCCTGACTTACAGCAAAATACAAAATACATAACAATCTAATTATTACAGTTTTCTTGTCCTTTTTTCCACAGGATTTTTCCTCCTGCTTCTGCTTTGCTATTACCCTTTTCCTCAATGTCCTCTGCAAGGGCAATCTTCCTGAGCTAATGTATTTTCCTTTTTTTCCTGCAATCACAACTTGCTGTCTTCCTCCTGCTGTTTGCTGTCTTGATTCCTATACAGGTACTGATGTCCTGCGGTCTCTGCTGGCTGCTCATCTGGTGCAGTCCTGCCTTTTTGCCTGAGTCAACTGTGGTGCAAGAGCAATTAAATTCTCTCTAACCATTTTTTGTCCTTGCTGTTGATTTTTCTCAGTCTGCTGAACTGTTGTATTCTGACCCTCACTGGTTGCTGGATCTGCTGCATGATCTGCATCACAGAAAGAGTGCTTCCCACAAAATGTTTAATATTCCTGCTTCTCCACAGCCAGTATACAGCTGCTGCTAGCCCAGCTACATACACTTCCTTCCTGAAGTTTGAGCATTTCTGCCTACTTATCCAGTTCAGCAAGCTCTGAATTGTGTTTGTTCTTGATGTAATCTGTAGCCAGCTTCTCACTTGCTCTAAAACACCTGCAGCCATGTTACATGTGAAGAAAAGGTGATTGTGGTCTCTGGTTTTGCTTTGCACAGGTTGCATACATCATCCCCATTCAGGAAGCCCATGTTCTACATTCTGTCCTTAGTTAACAATCTTCCCTGCTGAGCCAACCATAGGCAGAAGCTGTGTCTTGGCATTGTTACCCTTCCCCAAATCAGGTTGGCATGTCTATACTTAGGCATATCTCCCATCAAAGTGCTGTATCCCCTTGCAGCTGTATAGCAACCATCTGCATCTCTTTTCCAGACCCCTCTGACTGTGTAATGCTCCTGGAAATAGCTCTTGATATTGTTGAGTTTGGTCCAGTACCAGCTGGCACCCCACACTGGTGCATAATCCCAGAGATTGGTACCTTTCAGATATATCCCGTTTATCCATTTTACCCACAAAGTATCTTTTTTTGTGGCTAAATCCCAGATATGTTTTCCATTCAGAGCCACATTAAACCATTTGCAATTTTTTATGTTTATTCCCCCATTTTTCCTAGGTCTGCATACTATATCCCATGCCACCAGGTTGGTTTTATGCTTCTGCTCAGTGGAACCCCATAAGAAATATCTGCATTTTTGTTCTACACTTTTAAGTACCCCTGCAGGCATTATGAAAATGCTAGACCAGTACACATGTATAGAGAAAAGCACAGAATTTATGAGTTGAGCTCTTCCTGCATATGATAGGTTCCTAGAAGCCCATATCTGCAATTTTTTGGTCATTTTATCAACCAAGCACTCACAGTCAATTTTGCTCCATTTAGATGGGGAAAGTGGGACTCCCAAGTACTTCATAGGTAATGTACCCTCCCTGAACCCAGATAATGCTAACAATTCTCTTTTTGTTTCCTCATCCACACCAGCTATGTACAGGTTAGATTTCTCCTTATTAGCATGCAGACCAGTAGCTTGTGCAAAGTAATTTATGCAATTCATCATTATACTTACAGATTCAGGGGTTGCTTTGCAGAAACACATAAAATCATCAGCAAAGCACAAGTGGCTCAAAGCTAGTTCCTTGTAGCACTGTTTTTTGGTGCAAGTTAGAAATTGTATTATTGCTCACTGTAATGTAACAAGATTACAGTCCTTAGGCAATGCAGATCGAAGGCCACCTACTAGGTAGGGTTCCTTTTTGCTACATCCCTCTACTACCTTACAACCCTTCAATCTGGTGCAACTCACTACAGGCAGTGGTTCACCATCTCTGTACACATTACAATTTACAAAAATTAATCCTCACCATCTCTGTAAACATTACAATTTGCAAAAATTATTTCTGACTTACAGCATAATACAAAAACATATATAGCTAAAAATGTTACAACTTCTTCTAGCTTTTCGACTCTGTTTGGAGCTGTTACATTCCTCATTCTGCCTTGCTACATCAACCTGCTGCTGATTACAGAATTTCCTTGTTTTCCACTGAATCTGCTTCTTCCTGCTTCTGCTTTGCTTCTGCCCTGTACTCTGAATCCTCTGCTGGTGCAGTCTTCCAGAGCTGATTCATTCCACCTTCTTTCCTGCATCAGCATCCTGTTGGTTTCTTGTGCAATCTACTGGTTCCTGCTACCTGATTTAGAGTCTGGCTGCATCAACCTGCTTTTGATTCCCTTCTGGAACCTGCTGTCCATTTCCCTGCACATGTTCCTGGTATCTTGCAAAAATGCCAGGACACCCTGTTGAGTTCTGCTTTCTGCCTTTCTGTCTGGTGTACTCTGTCTGTTTGCTCTATTCCTTGCTGTGATCCAGTTTAATTTCAGACTATATCCCCCCTATCCAGATCTTGTCCCTGCTGGAGATCTACCTCTTGCTGTTGCAGCATTGTTGGATTCTGCATCTAACTGCTTGCTGGACCTGTTGTATCATCTGTGGCACTGGTATGCTGCCTTTGCCAGCAAAATGAGTATTTCTGCATCTCCATATCCAGTATACTGCTGCTGCTACCCCTGATGCATAAACTTCCTTTCTGATTCTCGAGCATTTTTGTCTGCTGATCCAGTTAAACATCCCCTGAATTGTACTTGCTCTTGCTGAAATTTGCAACCATCCCCTTATCTGTTCTAGGACTTCTGCTGACACTTTGCATTTGAAGAACAGGTGATTGTGTTCCTCTGGTTCCTGCTTGCACAGATAGCATAAGGCATCCCCATTCAGAAATCCCATCCTCTGTAATCTGTCCATTGTTAGCAATCTATCCATTTGAGCCAGCCATAGGCAGAAGCTGTGTCTAGGCATGGATCTCTTCCCCCATATCAGGTCTGCATGCCTGCATTTTGTCATGTTACCTTGTAGCATTCTGTATCCACTTCCAGTAGAGTAAATACCATCAGATGCAAATTTCCATACCCCCCTTGCTGTGTATTGCCCCTGGAAGTAACTTTTGATCTTGTTCAGTTTGTTCCAGTACCAGCTTGTGCCCCATACTGGAGCATAATTCCAGATGTTAACTCCTTTCAAATAAATCCCATTGATCCACTTCACCTACAGTGTGTCTTTTTTTGTTGCAATATCCCAGATGTGCTTGCCATTCAGAGCTATGTTGAACCATTTGCAATTCTTAACATTAAGTCCTCCATTGTTCCTTGGTCTGCATACCATATCCCAGGCCACCAAACTTGTCTTATGCTTCTGCTCAGTTGTCCCCCACAAAAAAAATCTGCATTTTTGCTCCACACTTTTTAGTACCCCAGTTGGCAAAATAAAGATACTTGACCAGTATACATGAATGGAGAATAATACAGAGTTTATTAGTTGGACTCTCCCTGCGTATGAAAGGTTCCTCGAGGCCCATATCTGCATCCTTTTTGTCATTTTGTCCACCAGACATTCACAATCTATTTTGCTCCATTTTGAGGGGGATAGTGGGACACCTAGGTATCTCATGGGCAAAGTACCCTCCCTGAAGCCTGAGAGTTGTAACAGTGCATTTTTTCCTTGTACATCCACCCCTGCTAAGTAGGTGTTTGATTTTTCCTTGTTTGCATACAAGCCTGTTACTTTTGAGAAGTGGTTTATGCTGTTCATCATTGTGCTCACAGATGCAGTGTCTGCTTTACAGAAACACATTAAGTCATCTGCAAAGCACAGATGACTTAGTGCAAGCTCTTTGCACATGGGGTGCCAGCTGAAGCTCTTATCCATGCATGCTATTTTCAGGTTCCTTGACAAATATTCCATAACCAGTACAAATATTAATGGGGAGATGGGGTCACCTTGTCTGATGCCCCGCTTTGCAATGAAGTTCCCATGTGTTTCCCCATTTATATTAATACTGAAACTTGCTGTTTTGATGCACTCTAGTAGCCACCCACTGAATTTTTCAGGGAATCCATACCCTTGCAACATTTCCTTCACAAAACCCCAGTGGATTGTATCATATGCCTTCCTTATGTCTATCTTCATTAAGCACCTAGGAGACGATTGTTTCCTGTTATAATGCTTAATGAGGTCCTGACATATCATGATGTTGTTGACAATGGACCTCTGTGCAACAAAGGCTCCCTGGTTCCCTGACACCAGCTCAGGGAGTACTTGTGCCAGTCTCCCACACAAGATCTTGGAGATACACTTGTAGATTGTATTACAGCAGGCTATTGGTCTGAAATCAGATGCCTTTTCTGGATTTTGTATCTTCTGTACAAGGCACAGGTTTGTGGCATTTACCTCCTTGAGCATTCTAGATGAGTCAAAAAAATCAATTATAGCTCCAGTCACTTCATCTCCTACAATTGGCCATGCTTCTTTGAAAAACCCTGAACCAAAGCCATCAGGTCCCGGGCTTTTATTACAATCAATTGCAAACATTGCATTTTTCACCTCTTCTGCATACACAGGGGCTATAAGGTTCATCTGTTTGTGAATGTCTAGTCTGCGCCCTGCTTGGAAGTATCTGTCTTCAGCTTTGCTTGTTCTGGCTCCTGCCACCCCCAACATATCCTTGTAGAATCTCACAAATTCTTCCATAACCAGGTTCTGGTCCTCCAGAAGGGTCCCCTGTTATGTCCTAATGGAGTGAATTCTGTTGTTATTTCTTCTTTGCTTCATAACTGCATGGAAGAATTGATTATTTCCATCTCCCAATTGGATCCACTTTGCCTTGCTTTTTTGCTGTAGGAAATTTTCAGCTGCCATATTAACCTCATTGTATCTTTTCCTGGCCTGTAATTCAGTCTGTTGTATTGCCTCATTTAATGGCTCTTTGTTGGCTTCAGTCTGTGCTTGGGTCATGGCTATCCAAGCTGTATCTGCTTGTGCCAGAATGTCTGTGAAATCATTCCTGTTTAGCTTTTTCAGCACCTTCCTCACCTCTTTCAATTTCTGGTACACTCTGAACATTTTTGTGCCTTGTGTTCTGAAATTCCAAGCTTGCTGCACCTTAGCTTGGAATTCAGAGTGGAGGCTCCACATGTTGAAGTATTTAAAGGGGATAATTTTTTTTGTAAGTTCTCTATGGAGAGACAGACAGATTGGGGAATGATCTGAAACACCCTCTGGATGGAATACAAGATCTGATTGATCTAATACCTGGAGCCATAAACTGTTTACAAATGCCCAATCAATTTTAGAATACACTCTCCCCCCTTTTTCATGCCTATTATTCCAAGTAAACTGACACCCTGACCACCCCATTTCAGTGAGGAAACATTTTTCTATGCACTTTTTAATCCTGTATTTCTGCACAAGCAACTGGTACTCCACCTTTTCTATTTTCAGGGAGCAGTACATTATTGAAATCCCCCCCTACAAACCATGGGGTGTTGCAATTAATTGCAAAATTATTTAAGTCCTTCCATAGTACTTTCCTTTCCTCCTTCTCATTTAAGCCATATACAAAACTGACCACAAATTCCATTTTTTTCACAACATTTACTACTTTACAGATAATCATTTGCACAGATGAGAATAAAACATCCACATTAAAAATGCTTGGTATCCATCTTAACCATATTCTACCCAGTCTATGCTCACTGTGATTACTGTAAGAGTCCCACCCTGGCATGAAACATTTTTTGTATTTTTCTAGGTTGACTAATCTGATTTTTGTTTCAAGAAAAGCCATTAACCCACAATTATTTTTTTTGCAAAAGAGAGCAATATCTCTCTGTTTATTTGGGCCATTAAGGCCTCTAACATTCCAAATTAGTACCCTATCCATGACTATTAGTCAAGACAGGGGACTTACCATGTATTGGCACCTCAACTGGATTCTGGTCTGTTTGTTGCTCAGGCTCCACAACTGCTGCTGCTGTTGGCTGTTCCTTTTGTGCTTCCTGCATTTCTTCTTGATTTTGCAAAATGTCAAAACTGTTCTGCATAACAGTTTTGGCCTGCTGCTGGACCTGTCTGTAATAGCCTTTTCCTGTTCTGGCTCCTCTTCCTGCATTCCAAGCTCTCCCTCTAGCTTTTCCTGCCAACTGCCATTGTTGAGTCCTTGGAATTCCTTGCTGTGCAGGCTGAGTATGCACAGGCCCTTGTTGCACAGGTGCAGTCTCAGGTAACTTTTTTCTGCATTCTGCTTCACTGTGGCCATATTGTTTACAGTGGTTGCAAAGAATTGGCTTCCAATCATAGTCCACTGCTTGCTCCACTATGTTTCCCCTCTCATTCTTGAAATGCACTTTCTCAGGATACTCCTCTCCTAGTTGCACTTCAATCAGAACTCTAGCATAGTGTATTCCCACCTTGAGCTCTGTATTTCTGTCTGCCATCATTGGCCTCCCAACTAGGCTAGAGATTTTGCTCAGACCCATTGCATTCCAATACTTGACATTGAGTCCAGGGAATTTAACCCATATTGGCACAGAGGTGAGCTCCTCTTGATCATAGTCAATGTTTTCTGACCATGGCCTAATAATCATTGGTTTGTTATCAAAATGGTACACCCCCTCCTGGATGACAGCATCTCGTTGCTCCAAAGAATCAAATCTAACCAATACTAGCCCATTTCTCAAACTTGCTATCTTGTTCATCCCTTTTTTCCCCCAAATTCTTCTTAGAAAACCACTAAGTACATTAATTGGAGGTTTAGAGCCCATCACATAGCAAACTACAGCTTTGTTCCAGTAGTCTATTTCTGATTCAATGTCCATAAAATTTATTTCACCTACTAGTTTACCCTCATGCAGATTTGGTGCAACATAATCCAATTTAAAGCCAGCATTTTTCAGTTTTGATATGTCAAATTTATCCCAAGCTGAGACCTTACCATAGTTTGTAGCCTCCTGTTGCTGTTCTTGCTCAGGTTCTTCCTCCGATTCAGATGGGCTTTGCGAATTTTTCTTTTCCTTCATTTTTGATAGCCACGAATTGAGCTTTTCCTTAGCTAGTTCCATTTGTTGCACAGTTTTCGGTTGGACATCCGGAGTCATTATCTCTGAATCTTCCAGTTCGTCCGCAAGATTTCGCATGACTCTATCTAGGTTTTTATGGTTTTTGATTTTTTTTGGTTTTAGGGTTACATTTTTCTGGGTACAATTTTTGTTTCCTGAATTTCCCGCATCGTCAATCTGAGTTCCATTTCCTCTCTTAGGTTTTTCCTTCTTCCCCATTCGAACTCAGCGTTGTTTTATTGGTGAACGCGCGCTGTAGAGGCCGAAGCAGAGAGCATTTTAGAGAGAGAAAAACATTTTCTGGGCGACGATACCAATGTTCTTGTAGCACTGTTAGGGCCCGAAAACGGGCGGCATGAGTGATATCTGAGTTCGAGAACCAAGGTGACCCTCCCGGGGCACCGGGGGTCCCCTAGAGCCATGATAGAGCCCCCGACACATTTTCGGGCGAAAACGTCTACCGGGCCCCAGGAATGCTCTAGGGGGCGTTTTCTGGGCCTCCGGACGCAATGTTTTCGACGTTTATATTTTCGCCCCATATCGCACGGGAGACTCCTAGGGGACATGGGAGGCCCCTAGGGTCGGTTATTAGGTCTTTGATAGGCTTGTAAGGGCGATTTTACGCGATACGAATGTTTTTGGTGCAAGTCAGAATTGTGTTATTGCTCACTGTAAGGTAACAAGATTACAGCCCTTAGGCAATGCAGATCCAAGGCCACCTACTAGGTAGGGTTCCTTTTTTCTGCATCCCTTCACTACCTTACAACCCTTCAATTCTGGTGCAACTCACTACAGGCAGTGGTTCACCATCTCTGTAAACACAACAAAATACAGCAATCTTTACTGACTTACAAAAAAATACAAAAACATATTAAGCTAAAAATATTACAGCTACTTCTAGCTTTCCAGTACTTCTGAAATCTGTTACATTCTTCACACTGTCTAGCTTCAGCAGCTGCTACTGATTACTTGCTGGGCCCTGTTACCTGATTCTCAGCCTAGCTACAGCAAACCTGCTTCTGCTTCCCTTCTGAAACCTGCTGCCTATTTTTCCTGCACATGTTCTGATGCCTTGCAGAATTGCTTGATTTTTGCTGAAGCCCTGATGAGTTCTGATGCTGCCTTTTCTGTCTGATGCAGACAGTCTGCTTGCTCTACTGCATGTTCTGGTCCATCTCACTTCTGACTATATTTCCCCTATCCATCTCTTGTCCCTGCTGGAAATCTTCCTCTTGCTGTTACTGCATTGTTGGATTCTGCACCTGACAACTTGCTGAACCTGTTGCATGATCTGTGGCACTGGTATGCTGCCTTTTCCTGCATAATGAGTATTCCTGCATCTCCATACCCAATAAACTGCTGCTGCTAGCCCTGATGCATATACTTCTTTCCTAAGTCTCGAGCATTTTTGTCTGCTTATCCAGTTGAGCATCCCCTGAATTGTTTTTGCTTTTGCTGAAATTTGCAGCCATCCCCTTAGCTGCTCCAGGACTGTTGTTGACACTGTGCAGTTGAAGAACAGGTGGTTGTGGTCCTCTGGTTTCTGCTTGCACAGGTAGCATATAACATCCCCATTCAGGAAACCCATTCTCTGTAACCTGTCCTTTGTTAATAATCTATCCATTTGAGTCAGCCACAGGCAAAAGCTATGTCTAGGCATGTATATCTTCCCCCATATCAAATCTGCATGTCTACTTTTTGGCATGTTTCCTTGCAGCATTCTGTATCCACTTGCAGCAGAATAAATGCCATCAGATGCATATTTCCATACCCCCCTTGTTGTGTATTGTCCCTGGAAGTAACTTTTGATTTTGTTCAGTTTATTCCAGTACCAGCTTGTTCCCCATACTGGAGCATAATTCCAGAGATTTACTCCTTTCAGATAAACCCCATTGATCCATCTCACCCACAAAGTGTCTTTTTTTGTTGCTATATCCCAGATGTGCTTGCCATTTAGAGCTATGTTGAACCATTTGCAATTCTTCACATTAAGTCCCGTATTATTCCTTTGTCTGCACACAATATCCCAAGCCACCAAGCTTGTCTTATGCGTCTGTTCAGTTGTCCCCCACAAAAAAAATCTACGTTTTTGCTCCACACTTTTAAGTACCCCAGTTGGCATTATGAAGATGCTTGACCAGTATACATGAATGGAAAATAATACAGAGTTTATTAGTTGGACTCTCCCTGCATAAGAAAGGTTCCTAGAGGCCCAGATCTGCAACTTTTTTGTCATTTTGTCCACCAAGCATTCACAATCTATTTTGCTCCATTTTGAAGGGGAAAGTGGGACACCTAGGTATCTCATGGGCATAGTACCCTCCCTGAAGCCTGAAATGTGTAACAATTCATTTTTTCCTTGTTCATTCACCCCTGCTATGTAAATGTTTGATTTTTCCTTGTGTGCATACAAGCCTGTTGCTTTTGAGAAATGATTTATGCTGTTCATCATGGTGCTCACAGATGCAAGGTCTGCTTTACAGAAACACATTAAGTCATCAGCAAAACACAGGTGACTTAATGCAAGCTCTTTGCACATGGGGTGCCAGCTGAAGCTCTTGTCCATGCATGCTATTTTCAGGATCCTTGACAGATATTCCATTACGAGTACAAATATTAATGGAGAGATTGGGTCACCTTGTCTGATGCCACGTTTTGCAATAAAGTTTCCATGTGCTTCTCCATTTATATTAATACTGAAACTTGCTGTTTTGATGCATTCTAATAGCCATCCACTGAATTTTACAGGGAATCCATACCCTTGCAGCATTTCCTTCACAAAGCCCCAGTGTATGGTGTCATATGCTTTCCTTATGTCTATCTTCATTAAGCACCTAGGAGATGATTATTTCCTGTTATAGTGCTTAATAAGATCCTGACATATCATGATGTTGTTGACAATGGACCTCTGTGCAACAAAGGCTCCCTGGTTCGCTGACACCAGCTCAGGTAGTACTTTTGCCAGTCTCCCACACAAGATCTTGGAGATGCATTTGTAGATTGTATTACAACAAGCTATTGGTCTGAAATCTGAAGCCTTTTCTGGATTTTGTATTTTCTGTATAAGGCATAAGTTTGTAGCATTCACCTCCTTGAGCATTCTAGATGAGTCAAAAAAATCAATTATAGCTCCAGTCACTTCTTCCCCTACTATTTGCCATGTTTCTTTGAAAAAACGTGATCCAAAGCCATCAGGTCCCGGGCTTTTATTGCAATCAATTTCAAACATTGCTTTTTTCACCTCATCTGCATTCACAGGGGCTATGAGGTTCATATGTTGGTGAATGTCCAGTTTGTGGCCTGCTCGGAAATATTTGTCTTCTGCTGTGGTTGCTCTGACCCCGGATACCCCCAGCATATCCCTGTAGAACCTCACAAATTCTTCCATAACCAAGTTCTGATCTTCCAGTAGGGTCCCCTGCTGTGTCCTAATGGAATGGATTCTATTATTGTTTCTTCTTTGCTTCATGACTGCATGGAAGAATTAATTATTTCCATCTCCCAGCTGAATCCACTTTGCCTTGCTTTTCTGCTGTAAGAAATTTTCAGCTGCCATGTTAACCTCATTATATCTTTTCTTGGCCTGTACTTCAAGCAGTTGCATTGTCTCATTTAATGGCTCCTTGTTGGCTTCAATCTGTGCTTGAGTCATGGCTATCCTAGCTGTATCTGCCTGTGCAACGATGTCTCTGAATTCATTCCTGTTTAGCTTTTTCAGCATTGTTCTCACATTTTTCAGTTTCTGGTACACTCTGAACATTTTTGTGCCTTGTGTTCTGAAGTTCCAAGCTTGCTGCACCTTAGCTTGGAATTCAGAGTGGAGGCTCCACATGTTGAAATACTTAAAGGGGATGTGTTTTTTTTTGTAAGTTCTCTATGGAGAGACAGAAAGATTGGGGAATGGTCAGAAACTCCCTCTGGGTGGAATATAAGATCAGATTGATCAAATTCCTGGAGCCAGAGACTGTTTACAAAAGCCCAATCAATTTTAGAATAAACTCTCCCCTCCTTTTCATGCCTATTATTCCAAGTAAACTGGCACCCTGACCACCCCATTTCAGTGAGGAAACATTTTTCTATGCACTCTTTAAAATCCTGTATTTCTGCATAAGCAACTGGTACTCCACCTTTTCTATTTTCAGGGAACAAGACATTATTAAAATCCCCCCCTACAAACCATGGATTATTGCAATTAATTGCAAAATCATTTAGGTCCTTCCATAGTGCTTTTCTTTCCTCCTTTTCATTTAGGCCATATACAAAGCTCACCACAAATTCCATTTTTTTCACAATATTAACCACATTACAGATAATCATTTGCACAGATGAGAATATCACATCCACATTGAAAATGCTTGGTAACCATCTTAACCATATTCTACACAATCTATGCTCATTGTGATTGCTGTAAGAGTCCCAACCTGGCATGAAACTATTTTTGTATTTTTCTAGGTTAACTAGTCTGATTTTTGTTTCTAGAAAAGCCACCAAACCACAATTATTTTCTTTGCAAAAGAGGGCAACATCCCTCTGTTTATTTGGGCCATTAAGGCCTCTGACATTCCAAATTAGTATCCTATCCATGACTACTAGTCAAGATAGGAGACTTACCATGCAATGGCACCTCATCTGAATTCTGCTCTTTTTGCTGCTCAGGCTCCACTACTGCTTCTGTCTGTTCCTTTTGGATTTCCTGTATTTCTTCTTGATTTTGCAAAATGCCAAAACTGTTTTGCATAACAGTTCTGGCCTGCTGAACTTGTCTGTAGTAGCCTCTTCCTGTTCTTGCTCCTCTTCCTGCATTCCATGCTCGCCCTCTACCTCTTCCTGCATTCTGCCACTGTTGAGCCCTAGGAATTTCCTGCTGTGCAGGCTGAGTATGCACAGGCCCTTGTTGCACAGGTGCAGGCACAGGCTTCTTTTTCCTCCATTCTGTTTCACTGTGACCATATTGTTTGCAGTGACTACACAGAATGGGCTTCCAATCATAGTCCACTTCTTGTTCTACTATGTTCCCCCTCTCATTCTTGAAATGCACTTTCTCAGGGTAATCCTCTCCTATTTGCACTTCAATCAGGACTCTAGCATAGTGAATCCCCACCTTGAGCTCTGTATTTCTGTCTGCCATCATTGGCCTTCCAACCAGACTTGCAATTTTGCTCAATGCCATTGCATTCCAATACTTGACATTAAGTCCAGGGAATTTGACCCATATTGGCACAGAAGTGAGTTCCTCTTGAGCATAGTCTATGTTTTCTGACCATGGCCTAACTATCATGGGTTTGTTATCAAAATGGTACACCCCTTCCTGGATAACAGCATCTCGTTGCTCCAACGAGTCAAATCTAACCAAAACTAGCCCATTTCTCAAGCTTGCTATCTTGTTCATCCCTCTTTTTCCCCAAATTCTTCTTAGAAAACCACTAAGTATGTTAATAGGTGGATTAGAGCCCATCACATAGCAAACTACAGCTTTGTTCCAGTAATTAATTTCTGATTCAATGTCCATAAAATTTATTTCTCCCACTGGTCTTCCCTCATGCAGATTTGGTGCAACATAATCCAATTTGAAACCAGCATTTTTCAGTTTAGATATATCAAATTTATCCCAAGCTGAAACCTTACCAGCAGTTATAGCCTCCTGTTGTTTATCTTGCTCAGGTTCTTCATCCTCTGATTCTGAAGAGCTTTGCGATTTTGCCTTTTCCTTCATCTTTGAAAGGCACGAATTGATTTTTTCCTATGCTAATTCCATTTGCTGCACAGTTTCTGTTTGGACATCTGGTGTCATTACCTCTGAATCTTCCAATTCATTCGCAAGATTTCGCATAACTCGATCTAGGTTTTCATGGTTTATGCTATTTCGTTGTTTTTGAGGCACATTTTTCGTGGGACAAGGTTGATTTCCTGAATTTCCCGCATCGTCATCTTGATTTCCAATCCCTCTCTTAGCTTTGTCCTTCTTCCCCATTAGAACTCAACGCTGCATCAATGGTGGGCGAGCACTGTAGAGGCCAGAGTTGAGAGCATTTTAGAGAGAGAAAATCTTTTTCGCGATACCAATGTTGCGAGGCCAATGTTTTGCGATACGAATGTTTTTTTTTGGTGCAAGTCAGAAATTGTGTTATTGCTTACTGTAATGTTACACAGATTACAGTCCATAGGTAATGCAATTCCAAGGCCACCTACTAGGTAGGGTTCCTCTTCCTCTGCATCCCTTTGTTCCTTACAACCCTACTCTCCTAGGGGTAACTCACTACATGCAGTGGTTTCCTTATCTGAAAAAACAGATACAAAATACAAAAAACATCCCTGACTTACAGCAAAATACAAAATACATAACAATCTAATTATTACAGTTTTCTTTTCCTTTTTTCCACTGGATTTTTCCTCCTGCTTCTGCTTTGCTATTACCCTTTTCCTCAATGTCCTCTGCTAGGGCAATCTTCCTGAGCTAATGTATTTTCCTTTTTTTCCTGCAACCACAACTTGCTGTCTTCCTCCTGCTGTTTGCTGTCTTGATTCCTATACAGGTAATGATGTCCTGCTGGCTGCTCATCTGGTGCAGTCATGCCTTTTTGCCTGAGTCTACTGTGGTGCAAGAGCAATTAAATTCCCTCTAACCATTTTTTGTCCTTGCTGTTGATTTTTCTCAGTCTGCTGCACTGTTGTATTCTGACCCTCACTGGTTGCTGGATCTGCTGCATAATCTGCATCACAGAAAGAGTGCTTCCCACAAAATGTTTAATATTCCTGCTTCTCCACAGCCAGTATACAGCTGCTGCTAGCCCAGCTGCATACACTTCCTTCCTGAAGTTTGAGCATTTCTGCCTACTTATCCAGTTCAGCAAGCTCTGAATTGTGTTTGTTCTTGATGTAATCTGTAGCCAGCTTCTCACTTGCTCTAAAACACCTGCAGCCATGTTACATGTGAAGAAAAGGTGATTGTGGTCTTCTGGTTTTGCTTTGCACAGGTTGCATACATCATCCCCATTCAGGAAGCCCATGTTCTGCATTCTGTCCTTAGTTAACAATCTTCCCTGCTGAGCCAACCATAGGCAGAAGCTGTGTCTTGGCATTGTTACCGTTCCCCAAATCAGGTTGGCATGTCTATACTTAGGCATATCTCCCATCAAAGTGCTGTATCCCCTTGTAGCTGTATAGCAACCATCTGCATCTCTTTTCCAGACCCCTCTGACTGTGTAATGCTCCTGGAAATAGCTCTTGATTTTGTTGAGTGTAGTCCAGTACCAGCTGGCACCCCACACTGGTGCATAGTCCCAGAGATTGGTACCTTTCAGATATATCCCATTTATCCATTTTACCCACAAAGTATCTTTTTTTGTGGCTAAATCCCAGATATGTTTTCCATTCAGAGTCGCATTAAACCATTTGCAATTTTTTATGTTTATGCCCCCATTTTTCCTAGGTCTGCATACTATATCCCATGCCACCAGGTTGGTTTTATGCTTCTGCTCAGTGGAACCCCATAAGAAATATCTGCATTTTTGTTCTACACTTTTAAGTACCCCTGCAGGCATTATGAAAATGCTAGACCAGTACACATGTATAGAGAAAAGCACAGAATTTATGAGTTGAGCTCTTCCTGCATATGATAGGTTCCTAGAAGCCCATATCTGCAATTTTTTGGTCATTTTATCAACCAAGCACTCACAGTCAATTTTGCTCCATTTAGATGGGGAAAGTGGGACTCCCAAGTACTTCATAGGTAATGTACCCTCCCTGAACTCAGATAATGCTAACAATTCTCTTTTTGTTTCCTCATCCACACCAGCTATGTACAGGTTAGATTTCTCCTTATTAGCATGCAAACCAGTAGCTTGTGCAAAGTAATTTATGCAATTCATCATTATACTTACAGATTCAGGGGTTGCTTTGCAGAAACACATAAAATCATCAGCAAAGCACAAGTGGCTCAAAGCTAGTTCCTTGCACATGGGGTGCCAACTGAAGCTTTTGTCCATACATGCTATTTTCAGAATCCTTGAGAAATACTCCATGACCAGCACAAATATCAATGGGGATACTGGATCTCCTTGCCTGATGCCACGTTGAGCAAGAAAGAATCCATGCACCCCTCCATTGATGTTGATGCTGAAACTTGCAGTTTGTATACATTCCAGTATCCAGCCAATGAACTTAATTGGGAAGCCATACCCTTGCAGCATCTCCTTGACAAAACTCCAGTGTATTGTATCATAAGCTTTCCTCATGTCTATCTTCATCAAGCATCTAGGTGAGGATTGCTTCCTGTTGTAGTGCTTGATTAGGTCCTGACATATCATGACGTTGTGCACAATTGACCTCTGTGCCACAAAGGCACCCTGGTTCACAGAGATGAGGTCAGGTAGCACTGTTGCCAATCTCCCACATAGGATCTTTGAAATGCATTTGTATATGGTGTTGCAAGACAAAGGTTAGTTGCATTCACCTCTTTAAGCATTTTAGAGGATTCAAAAAAATCTATAATTGCATTGGTCACTTCTTCCCCGACAATACTCCATGCTTCCTTGAAGAAACCTGAGCCAAAGCCATCAGGGCCTGGGCTTTTATTCCTATCAATGTCAAACATAGCTCTCTGTACTTCCTCAGCAGTCACTGGTGCACTGATGCTCATCTGTTGTTGCATATTTAGTTTTTTCCCTGCTGAAAAGAAACTCTCCTCTGCTGTAGTGCCTCTGGTGCCTGATACCCCCAGCATCTTCCTGTAAAACCCCACAAATTCTTCAATAATCAAATCTTTATCGTCCAATAAGATGCCCTCTTGAGTCTGTATGGAGTGCAATCTGTTTTGTTGCCTTCTCTGTTTCATAATTGCATGGAAAAACTGATTATTTCCATCTCCCAGTTGCACCCATCTAGCCTTGCTCTTTTGTTGTAGGAATGTCTCAGCTGCCAGGTTTAGGTCATTGAACCTTCTCCTAGCCTGAATTTCTCCCTTCTGCAGTATCTCATTCAGTGGCTCTTTGTTTGCATCTTCCTGTGCTTGATTCATTACTGATCTAGCAATATCAGTCTGAACTAAAATATCACTAAACTCAGCTCTGTTAAACTTTTTCAATGCATGTTTCACATTTTTTAGTTTTTGGTAAACCCTAAACATTTTTGTACCTTGTGTTCTACAATTCCATGCTTGCTGCACCAAGGCTAGGAATTCAGAGTGGAGGCACCACATATTAAAGAATTTGAAGGGGGTTTTATTTATACTTAGGTTTTTGTGCAGAGTTATGTAGATAGGGGTATGATCAGATACATCCTCTGGCATGAACTGTAGGGTGCACTGGTCAAACTCCTGCATCCATAAACTGTTGACAAAAACCCAATCTATCTTAGAGTATACCCTTCCCCTCTCTTCATGCCTATTGTTCCAGGTATATGGGCATCCAGACCAACTCATTTCATTTAGGAAACAGCTATCTATACAAGATTTAAAATCCTGAATTTCAGCAAAGGTGACTGGCAAACCTCCTTGTCTGTTCCCAGGTAGCAAAACATTGTTGAAATCCCCTCCAACAATCCATGGTTTGTTGCAGGTAGTAGCAAAATCATTCATATCCTTCCACAATTGCTTCCTATCTTCTTTCTCATTCATTCCATATACAAAACTCACCACAAAATCCTTTTTCCCCTCCTTGTTTCTCACATTACATATGACCATTTGCACAGAGGAAAAAATAATATCAACATGAAAATAATTAGGTAACCACCTAATCCATATTCTACCAAGTCTGTGTTCATTGTGGTTACTAAAAGATTCCCACTCTGGCATGAAACTATTTTTGCATTTTTCCAAATTAACTAATCTAATTTTTGTTTCAAGAAAAGCCACCAATCAACATTTATTTTTTTTACAGTAGAGGGCCACATCCCTCTGCTTGTTTGGGCCATTCAGGCCTCTATCATTCCAAATGAGCATCCTATCCATGACTACTAGTCAAGATAGGAGTCTTACCATGTACTGGTACTTCCTCTGATGCTTGTTCTTCCTGCATTCCTGGCACTGTTACTTGCCCTTGTGCCTGTCTTCCCTCCTGATCCCCATCTACATCTTGCAGTATGTCAAATGGATTCTGTAGTTGGGTTGCTGCATTGTTAGTCTGTTGGATTTGTCTATAGAACCCTCTTCCAGCCCTTGTCCCTCTCCCTGCATTGCCCATCCTACCTCTGCCTCTCCCTGCATTCTGCCATTGCTGTGTTCTTGGCTTTGCTTGCTGTGTAGGTATTTGTTGCACAGGCATTGTCTGTGTCATAGGCTCCTGTGTTGCTTTCTTTTTCCTGCATTCAGTCTCACTGTGTCCATGTTGTTTGCAGTGGTTGCACAGTACAGGTTTCCAGTCATACTCAACTTCTTGTTCCACTATGTTCCCTCTTTGATTCTTGTAGTGTACCTTATCAGGATACTTCGCCCCTATCTCCACTTCAATCAAAACTCTGGCATACTGAATCCCTACTTTCAGTTCAGTGTTTCTGTCAGCCATCATTGGTCTGCCTACCAAGCTTGCCATTTTACTCAGCCCTACTGCATTCCAATACTTGACATTCAGACCAGGGAATTTAACCCAAATAGGAACAGATGTGAGTTCCTCATGAGCATAGTCTATATTCTCAGCCCAAGGTCTAACAATCATTGGTTTATTGTCAAAATGATAAACCCCTTCCTCTAGCACTGCATCTCTTTGTTCCATTGAATCAAATCGAACAATAACTAGCCCATTTTTCATCATAGCTATTTTATTCATTCCCCTCTTCGACCAAATTCTCCTAAGGAATCCACTAAGCACACTGATAGGTGGTCTTGACCCCATAACATAGCAAACAACAGATTGATTCCAATAGTTAATTTCAGATTCTATGTCCTTGAGGTTGATTTCACCTACTGGTTTTCCATCGAGCATTACAGGTGCTATAAAATCTAGTTTAAATCCAGCATTTTTAAGTTTTGTAATGTCGAATTTTTCCCAAGCAGATGTTTTACCTGAATCTGCAAATTGTTGCTGTTTTTCTTGTGGTGCAGTTTCGACCTGCTCTTCATCGGAGACTTGATTTCTAGCCCTTTCCTTCATCTTCGACAACCACGAATTAATTTTTTCTTGCGATACGAATGTTAAGCCCCGAAAACGGGCGACATGTGTGATATCGGAGTTCGGGGATGAAGTTGCCCTCCCAGGGCATCGGGGATCCCCTAGGGCCATAATAGAGCCCCCGAAAAAATTTCGGGCGAAAACGGAAATCAGGCCCCAAGAATGCTCTAGGGGACGTGTTTTGGGCCTCCGGACACAAAGTTTTCGACGTTAATATTTTCGCCCAATATCGTAGGGGAGACCCCTATGGCACATGGGAGGCCCCTATGGCACATGGGAGGCCCCTATGGTCGGTTATTGTTTCCCTGATAGGCTTGTAAGGGCGGTTTTACGCGATGCCAATGTATAGGGTCGGAATACCGGCGTCATGGGTGATATCGGAGTTCGGGGATAAGTATGACCCTCCCAGGGAGCTGGGGGACCCTAGGGTCATGATAGACACCTAGGAGAAGTTTCGACAAAAATGACACCCGGGCCCCGGGAAGCCGAAAATCAAAGCATATAATCCACGTTTTTTTGGCTTCCGAGAGGCTCCGGACCGTAGGTGTATATTTTCACACCATATCGCACGGGACATCCCCAAGGGATATTGGAGGCCCCCGGGGTCGGTTATCTGGTCCATGATAGGCTTGTAATTGCGTTTTTACGGGATGCCAATGTAAGGGCCGGAACACCCAAACCATGGGTGAGGGCCGAAATTTCTAATATTAAAGTAAGGTCTCAAAATTATTTCTAAATTTAGATTGAGGTCTCAAAAATATTTTCCAATTATTTTGGAGTAATTTGTAATTTTTCTGATATTATTTCTATTTTTTTCCTATTTTTCAGCCTATTTTTTAATTAAAAATTTAATTAAATAGCTACCTTGTGTGAAAAATTTTAAAAAAAAATGTTTTTCCGTAACATAATAATATACTTGAAAAGTTTAAGGTGGAACTTTTGGAAAATAATTATCCAAACTCTCCAAAACCCCAGTATGAAAGTTATGCACTGTTGATGTCTACTCCTGTCATAACCACTAAACCTTATAAGACTCTTTAGGGAGTCGTTGCTTGAGAAAGTGCTTGTGGGCGAAGGAAGGCAAGCGACGCCACATGAAGCGCCTACCAGGCGCCGAGTAGTGTCAAGTCGTGCGCCATCATAGCCGGACACCCACGACACCTCGGCTCAAGCACCGGCCCCCTATATATGCCGGAGACGGAGGTGGCGCTGGAAACGGACGCGACGTGACGCCGCATGAAGCGCCTATTAGGCGTCGAGTTGTGTCATGTCGCGTCCACTCGGGCGCTGTCGAGGTCGACGATGGCTTACATGTACGATGTGGGTATAGATGTTGGATGGATGTGATCTCCTTCGGGATCGAGCTATCCAGACGACGTCTGTAATACCCCGTAATTTTTATTCATTTTAGAATAATAATTACTTAAAAAGAAATTACAATTTCATATTTAAAATAATTAATTGGACTCATAAATGTTTTTGAGAGCCTAATTAATATTGGGTTTTAGTTTTGGACCTAATTAAATTAATTGGGCCAAAATAAAAATAAAGGAAATTGGGCTTAATTAAGTCGGATTGACCGAAAATAATTAAGACCCAAATTGGGCCATTATTTTCGGCCAAGAGCCGAAAATATTGGGTATCAAATCAGTTTTTATTTTTTAAAATTTGGTTTCCTAAATATTTGGTAAGTGGAGGGAAGCTAGGAGAGTTTTTAGGAAAGAATAAGTTTAGTTAAGGAAGGAGTGTATTTGGGCTCCTAAATACACTCAGCTTCCTCACATAACTGATTCTTTACCAAACAAAAAAAAGAAACAAACTCACGTTCTCTCTCTCTTCACCTCACACGACCGAAACCCCAAGAGCAAAAAGAAAGAGAAAGTTCATCACTTTTCGCAATTCATCTTGCTCAGTTTAATCCCTTGAATTTTCAAGTAAGTATTCTAAATTTATATCCTTTGATTATTAAAAGCTTTTTAATTCAATTCAAGTATGTTTTCTTGAACCCTAGTTTTTGTATGATAAACCCTAATTTAGTTTTATCTAGAGTTTGTTAGATTCAATTTAATTTTGCATGATAGGATCATGATTAGGGTTTGGTTTGTGGTTTATTTAATTGAATCAAGTTTGAATGAAAAAAGGTTGGATCTTTGTAATTTAATTAAATCTGGAAATAATGGTAGATTTAATTAGATTAGGGTTTGTTAAATTTGATTAAAAAAAAAAAAAGTTTTGGTTCGGGTGCAACACAGCCCGGCCGTGCGGCCAGCAGCGGCGGCCGGTCGGCGCCACCAGCCGCCGTTGGGTGATGGGTGGTGATGGTGTTGTGGTTTTGGTGTTGACTTGCTTTGACTAATTGACTTGTTTAGGGTTTTGAAAAGTTTCCAATTTTGTTTATGCAAATTAGTTTTTGGAAACATTGAGAATGCATGAGTAACTGAAATTTCCAGCAACTTAATTAATAATATTAAGGGTACTAAATCATCTTTAAAGTTTAATAAAGTGGTTTAGAGGTCAAGGTATTGACTATGGTTATGTTGTGGATTTGTTAGGACCCGTTGACCGCGCTTGAATGTAAGGAGCTTAAATTAATTTGATTATCGTGATTGCCTATTTGAAAGGTAATTCATGTCATCTATGAATTATGTAATCTCTTTGTCATAATTCATGTTGTTTCCGATTTGTATTCATTTGTCTAGTATTGAATTAGGAATGTGAATTCATATTTGGACTTGTGAATATTTGAGAAGGGATAATTGATGTTTATTTCCTTGTGATAATTCGTATAGAATTATATGGTAGTGAATGCATGTATAATGTTGGAAATTCACTTGTGTTGGAAATTCACTTGTGTAGCAATGTCTACTTGATTAATATTCATGTGAGGAGATGCATGTTTTATTACTAGTTATTGAACGAAAATTGTGTTAATAATTGTTCAATTGGATATAGCTCGGAACTGCTATTTTTGGTATCATGTTAGTAAGCATGCGGATCATGTTAGAAGCATGTTACTTCAATAAGTTGATATGAACTTTGACTATTGAATTAGGTGGTTTTGAATTGAGGCCAAGATGCCATTCATGTAATATGCCATCGGAAATTGTAACCATATTGTGTTACTTGAGTGCCAAGATTATGTGTATTACTTGTTATGAGATCACCATATTAAGTTGAATTGAGAGTTAAGACTTCTTTGGTAATGGATCCACCGAAGGATGCGAATGGGAATTTGTCACTGGTAGCGTTGAGTGGTTCCATTGGTTATGGCCTCGATGTTTGGAAATATTGTATCCATATATTATGATTGGGCGAGTGGTTCTCCGGAACAGTTTTTCTTATAAACCTAAGGGTTGAGAGAGGGTATGCATACTTAGGAACATCTAGAAGTACTTCGGGAGTCATCTATACTTCGGGACGGTTGATTCCTCTTTTGCCTCAGGGGACTAAGATCCTATTGAATCGACTGCGGTTGATTTGACATTTCATGCGATTCTCTTGTCTCTAATGAACTTGGCTAATGGATAATAATAAATAATGAGATTTATTATTTGGTGGTTTTGTGTTTTATGTTTAAAGCATGTTGTCTTTATTTCTTAAGCATGGTTATTATTATTTGATTAAGCATGTGGACTTAATATTGGAGATTGAGATGGATTGTGTGGTTATGAATTACTCAGCATCGCTGATTAGTTGTTTTTCTTTTTACTTCTGTTTGTTGTCCATTTCTCTTCAATGGTGGGCCTATGATGAACCTATATGGAATTTGTCTATACGGGGGAGTAGATGGACAGGATTTTAGCTCCAGGAGTAGAGCTTGAGAGGAGGCGTACCAAGAAGATAGTATATCTTCTAAAAACATTTATTTATTGTTTAGTTTGGAACTTTTTTATTACTGGGATTTTTATTTATTGTAATGAGATTAATTCTCTTACATGAGAATTAATAAGTTTAATACTTTTATTTCATTTGGACTAATTGTTTTATGTTAGTTGGAAGATAGTTAATATTTAATTATCTAGTATGTTGGGTTGAGGTTTCTAGCACTTGTTTTTCTTTCTAGCCTTGTATTTGATTTGAACATTAAATACGGCGGTAACGCTTTGAATTTCCAGAATTTTTCCGCTGCAACTCGTGATTTTAAATGGTTTTAAATTGGGCGGAAATTCGGGGTCTTACAAGTTGGTATCAGAGCCAGGTTAGAAGCCTTTGTTAGGAGTTTTTGACCTAAGAGTATGAATTACACATTGGGAAAAGTATATCATTATGGTGTGCTCATAGTCAAAAATTTAAATAGACTTAAGTTATGTGAATAAAAGCTTTACAAAGCCAAAATGAGTTGATTGGTTATTTCTATTTGCTTTTGGTATTATTTGAAGTACTCGAGTGAAGTACTAACGAATTGTTTTCCGTTTGCAGATGAGTTGTTCGCCCAAGGATCCGTGAACTCTGCAGTGGAAAGGGTAAAAGAGTTTGCACGACTTCGAGTCCGAGGCGCGTGCGACCTTCAAGAAATATAACGACTACCATGGGGATAAGTCTAACTTGAAGTCACAACGCATGAAGGCGTATGTTATGTACAAGGCTTTTGGATATAACCAGATTTGGGAGGCTTTCAGAGACAAGATCCATGAGGAGTGGGAGCAATCCTATGACGCGGGAAAACCGTTCAAGGACTATTTCGCAAAGTATCCTGGCATCATTGACAAGATTGACGAGATGAAGGAGCTCGCATTGGTCAAGCTCCAGCGTAAGTTCAAATTCCCACCAAGTCCTGCGAAGGAGGACAAGGAGGAAGTGGTCAATGAGGCCAAGGAGCTCGAAAAAGAATTGTTCAACGAGATGGACCAGAGTCTCGATGAAATCTATCAGGAGGCGCTCCAAAAGAAAGGCACAAAGAAGCGCAAGACCACGAAGGAAGCGTGAATTCTTAGTTTATTTAGTTTTGATGAGATAAACTAAATGAGACTTTATTTGGGCCTGTGAACCAATTGCTTTGACATTATTTTAGAATGTTATTGTTTTTACCTTATTCATGCTATTGAGGCTTGATGTGACAAGTCCTCATTTTTGAGAACCAATACTTGATTATTTGATTTATGAGATTGAATTTTTGCAAGAAATGTGTTATTTACTTGCTATTTGGAGCATGAGTATGGTGAAAGCGCCTGTAAAAAGGCATGGATGTTTTGTTTGATTGCTATTTGTTTATTATGAGAAAGAATAAAGTCAATTGAAACCTGAGCTTGCTAGTACGCAAGAGTGTGATAAGGCCATGCTTGAACGCAATAAGAGCCTAGAGCCCTAGTTGGCTAGTGAACATATATATGAGTCAAGTGTATATGTTAGTTGTGATTATCGCACCTGAGTGTGATATGGGTAGCTAATACCCTTTTTCTTTGATTTTTGTTGATCCTTTAGGTTGCTAGATGCCACCTAGACGAAACAGACAAAGAATCGAAGGTTCAAACAGTTCAATGGGAGATAATAATGACGACAACGGAGGTATCGGGAATGGGAAACAAATGGCGCAAGCCTTACTGGCGCAACTTGCTCAATCGCAACAAGCTCTGGCGCAGTCCAATGCATTCATCGCGCAGATGATGCAAAGAGAGGACACTAGGGTTAATGGGGTTGACGACTTCGCCGCCGTATCCAAGAAGATCAAAGGGCATAACCAGCCTATTTTTGAGGGGCACGAGGACCCTGTACTACTTGATGACTGGACGAGGGATCTAGAGAAGATTTTCGCGATAACGGGATGCCCAGAGGAACTCAAGGTGGATAGTGCTATCTATCTGTTCCGAAAGCAGGCCGATCGATGGTGGACAACCAACGGTACCGCAATTAGAGCTCGACCGGGTTTTAATTGGGAGATGTTCAAAACGGCTCTTCGAGAGAAATTCTACCCAAAATATCTCCAAGACCAGAAATATAACGAGTTCTTGAACCTTATCCAGGGAAGGATGACCGTTCAAGAATATATGGAAAAGTTTGACGACCTTGCTCGTTTTGCTGGAGAGTTAGTCTCTACAGAAGAGCAAAGGGCCCGTAGATTCCAGAATGGATTGTACTGGACCATTCGCGAATCTTTTGGAGGTTTTAAGTGTCAAACTGTGCAAGAGGCTTACAATCGGGCTATGAATCAAGCTGCGATTTATAAGCAACGAGAGGAGGTGACTGGGAAGGAGAGAAAGTTTGAGGACCATCAGGGTAGTGGTGGTGAGAAGAAGGAAAAGTTCCGGAGAGCGAACAACCAGAACAACAACGACAACAACAACAGCAGCAGCAGCAGCAGCAGCAGCAGCAGCAGCAGCAGCAACAACAACAACAACAACAACAACAACAACAACAACAACAACAACAACAACAACAACAACAACAACAAGGGGAATAACCACAATGAGGGTGGGAATTCCAAGAATGGAAATGGCAAGAATGGCAATGGAAATGGCAAGAATGGCAATGGAAATGGCCATAAAGGTAATGGGGGTTGGAAGGGTAAACCCTACATTTGCAAGAGATGCAATAAGAATCACCCAGGGGTTGATTGTGCTAGAAATAAGTATAGGTGCTACACTTGTCAAGAGTTGGGGCATCGTTCTTTTTATTGTCCTCAGAAGGGCAAGACCGTAAACAATAGTGGGGGCAACAACAATGTGCAACCTCCTGCAGCTCAGGATCAAAATGGGAACAACCAGGGTGATAATCGACAGAATGGGATGAATGGACAGGCTGGAAATATTCAGAACAATAATGGCAACCAGAACAGAAATAGAGGTCGTTTGTTTGTGATGAATCAAGCACAGGCTGATGCGGCAAACAATATGATGACTGCTACGTTTCTTGTTTGCCTGCCTATGTGTTATTTGATTTTGGAGCATCACATTCACTCATATCTAAAAACTTTGTTAAGAAACATAGGGAATTTCAAGGCTCAACTGTCACAGAACCTTTAGAGACTAATATAACCACTCATACTGGGAAGGTAGTATTGCGTAGAGTGATACATTCCAATGTTCGAGTGAACATTGCAGGGTTTGAACTTCCTACAGACCTGATTGAGTTTCAATTGGAAGATTTTGATGTTATTCTAGGAATGAACTGGCTTAGCAAGTATAAAGCGAGAATCGATTATAGTGAACAAAAGATATCGCTGAAAGGACCTAGAGGTAATAGAATCTCTTATAAAGGAATTGTCACTAAGGGAGGACTTGGGATTATTTCAATGTTAGTGGAGAAAAAGCACTTAGAGAAAGGATGTGAGGGATTTTTGTGTCACAATCAGAATATGGAGGGAGTAGACGAGGAAATCTCAAAGATTGACGTGGTCAATGAGTTTTCAGATGTCTTCCCAAAGGAAATTCCTGGTATGCCACAAGTGAGGGATACTGTGTTCCAAATTGACCTAGTTCCTTGCACAGGTCCGATTTCGAGGGCACCGTATAGAATGGCACCTTTAGAGATGAAAGAACTGAAGGAGCAATTAGAGGAGTTGTTGGATAAAGGGTACATTAGACCTAGTGTGTCACCTTGGGGCGCACCAGTTCTATTTGTGCGTAAGAAGGATGGTAGTCTGCGTCTCTGCATTGAATATCGTGAGTTGAATAAGGTCACTGTCAAGAATAGGTATCAGCTACCTAGAATTGAAGACCTGTTCGATCAACTCCAAGGAGCTGGAGTGTTTTCGAAGGTGGATTTGCGGTCTGGTTATCATCATCTGAGAATTGATGAGGTCGCATTGCGAAAACTGCCTTTAGGGCAAGGTATGGGCATTATGAGTTTACTGTTATGCCATTTGGGTTAACTAATGCACCTGCCAAGTTTATGGAGATCATGAATAACACCTTTAGACCATATCTGGATAGTTTTGTGTTCGTGTTTATCGATGACATTTTGGTGTATTCGAAAGACGAGAAGGAACACGCAAGACATTTGAGGACTGTTTTGGAAGTGTTGCGAAACGAGAAGTTGTACGCTAAACTCTCAAAGTGTGAGTTTTGGCTAGAGAGTGTTGCCTTTCTTGGGCACATTATCTCTAAAAATGGAGTCTCTGTTGACCCTTCTAAGATTCGGGCTGTTATGGATTGGCCTGCTCCGAAAAGTGTGACTGAGGTGAGAAGTTTCCTCGGTTTGGATTACTACTATAGGAGATTTGTGCAAGACTTCTCCAAGGTAGCTAGACCTATCACAAATCAGATGAAAAAGGAGATGAAGTACAAGTGGACTGAACGATGTGAAGAAGCTTTTCAAGAGCATAAGAAAAGGTTGACAACATCACCAGTTTTGACTTTACCGTCCGGAACGGAAGGATTTGGGGTGTATAGTGACGCTTCAAAGAATGGGTTGGGCTGTGTGCTTATGCAGAATGGAAAGGTGGTTGCTTATGCCTCTTGCCAGTTGAAAGTGCATGAGAAGAACTACCCTACTCATGACATGGAGTTAGCTGCTGTGATTTTTGCCTTGAAAATTTCGAGGCATTACTTGTATGGAGCTCGTTGCAAGATCTTTACAGATCACAAGAGTTTGAAGTATATCTTCACTCAAAAGGAGTTGAATATGAGGCAACGAAGATGGCTCGAATTGATATGTGAGTACGATCTGGATATTCAGTATCACGAGGGAAAGGCCAATGTATTGGCTGATGGGTTGAGTAGGAAGACTTCACACACTGTGAATAGCATGATAGTACTACCGTATGACTTGTGTTAGGAATTCAGAAAGTTGTTAGAAGTTGTTCAACAAGGTGACACTGCAGTGTTACTGAATGCACTTGTAGTGCGACCGTCGATCTATGATGAGATCTGACAGTTGCAAGTTCATGACCCGTTTCTAGAGGATGGGAAGCATCCTGATTTTGAGATCCTTGATGATGGTACGATCAAGATGAAGGGGTGTTGGTGTATACCTGACAATGACGAGTTGAAGAGAACAATTCTTGACGAAGCGCATGAAACTGCGTATTCTGTTCACCCAGGAGGTGATAAGTTGTATAAAGACTTAGAACTTCAGTTTTGGTGGATGAACATGAAATAAGAATGTGCCGAATATGTGGCAAAATGTCTTACTTGCCAAAAAAGTAAAGATCGAACACAGGAGGCCTGGAGGTCTTGTTCAATCGCTAGAAATTCCTGGATGGAAGTGAGATTCAATCTCGATGGATTTCGTGACTGGATTACCAAAGATGAGGTCTGGCAAAGACACTATTTGGGTTATTGTCGACCGACTGATGAAAACGGCGAGATTCATTGCAATGAAGAAGACTTGGTCAATGGATCAACTCGCCACAGCTTATGTGAAAGAAGTCTTAAGGTTACATGGAGTACCTAAAGACATTGTGTCAGACAGGGATACGAGATTCTTGTCAAATTTCTGGGGCAAATTACAAGAAGCCTTTGGTACGAAATTGAAATTTGGTATAGCATTTCTTCCAGTGATGGTCAAACGGAGCGCACTAATCAGACGTTGGAGGACATGTTGCGAGCTTGTGCTCTAGAGATGAAGGACTCTTGGGAGAAGGGTTTGCTTTTGATTGAGTTCTCCTACAACAATAGCTACCATGCGAGCATTGGTAGGGCACCTTACGAGGCGTTGTATGGGAGAAAGTGCCGATCTCCTACGTGTTGGAGCGACATAAGTGAGACCTTTGTTTTGGGTCTGGAGTTTATCCAAGAGACTGTGCATCAAGTGAAACTTGTCCAAGAGAAGATGAAAGCTGCACAAGATAGACAAAAAGCCTATGCAGATCAACATCGACGAATGGAGCAATTCCAAGTTGGTGAGAAGGTACTTCTCAAAGTATCGCCGACTCGTGGAGTTATGAGATTTGGGCGTAAAGGGAAGCTTAGCCCAAAGTACATTGGACCTTACGAAATTCTTGAAAGAGTTGGGGAGGTCGCTTATAGGCTTGCTATGCCTATGGATTTGGAGCAAGTGCATGATGTGTTCCACGTGTCACAACTCAAGAGATATTACCATGATCCGAGTCATGTGCTGAACCCAGAGAAGGTAGTGTTAGATGACACACTTACCTATGAAGAGCAACCAGATCGAGTCCTTGAGGAGCGAACTAAACCTGTGAGGATCCTAGACAAGAAAACGAAGAAAACTCGTGCGTCTACGATCAATCTTGTGAAAGTGTTGTGGGCTAACCACAAAGTCGAAGAGGCGACTTGGAAAACTGAGGCTGACATGCGCAAACTTTATCCTCAATTGTTCGAACAAGGTACTTATGGAGGTCGAAACCCTTTTAAGGGGGGAAGGGTGTAACAATCCACAAAAAGAAAAGAACACAAAGACTGGAAAACTCATTGCATTGCATTGCATCATGCTCATTTTGTTATTTGGAAAAGTTGTGTGAAACTTTTAAACTTTCAAGTTACATGTTGTGTATTGAACTTCGAAAGTGTGGTGGAAAATTTTTGCCTTATGGAACTAGCTTCACTTTGGTGGTGATCCTATGTTTTGAGGACGAAACTTCTTTTAAGGGGTAAGGATGTAATACCCCGTAATTTTTATTCATTTTAGAATAATAATTACTTAAAAAGAAAATGCAATTTCATATTTAAAATAATTAATTGGGCTCATAAATGTTTTTTAGTGCCTAATTAATATTGGGTTTAGTTTTGGACCTAATTAAATTAATTGGGCCAAAATAAAAATAAAGGAAATTGGGCTTAATTAAGTCGGATTGGCCGAAAATAATTAAGACCCAAATTGGGCCATTATTTTCGGCCAAGAGCCAAAAATATGGGGTATCAAATCAGTTTTTATTTTTTAAAATTTGGTTTCCTAAATATTTGCTAAGTGGAGGGAAGCTAGGAGAGTTTTTAGGAAAGAATAAGTTTAGTTAAGGAAGGAGTGTATTTGGGCTCGTAAATACACTCAGCTTCCTCACATAACTGATTCTTTACCAAACAAAAAAAAAAAAACAAAGTCACGTTCTCTCTCTCTTCATCTCACACGACCGAAACCCCAAGAGTAAAAATAAGGAGAAAGTTCATCACTTTTCACAATCCATGTTGCTCAGTTTAATCCCTTGAATTTTCAAGTAAGTATTCTAAATTGATTTCCTTTGATTATTAAAAGCTTTTTGATTCAATTCAAGAAGGTTTTCATGAACCCTAGTTTTCTTATGATAAACCCTAATTTATTTTTATCTAGGGTTTGTTAGGTTCTATTTAATTTTGCATGATAGGATCATGATTAGGGTTTGGTTTGTGGTTTATTGAATTGAATCAAGTTTGAATGAAAAAAGGTTGGATCTTTGTAATTTAATTAAATCTGCAAATAATGGTAGATTTAATTAGATTAGGGTTTGTTAAATTTGATTAACAAGAAAAAAAAGGGTTTTGGTTCAGGTGCAACACGGCAGGGCCGTGTGCTGCATACGGCAACACCCTGCCGTGCCGCAGCAGCCAGCAGCGGCTGCTGCCCGACGCCACCATCCGCTGTTGACAGCGGTCAGCGGTGGTGATGGGTGGTGATGGTGTTGTGGTTTTGGTGTTGACTTGCTTTGACTAGTTGACTTGTTTAGGGTTTTGAAATGTTTCCTATTTTGTTTATGCAAATTCGTTTTTGGAAACATTGAGCATGCATGAGTAACTGCAATTTCCAGCAACTTAATTATTTAAATTAAGGGTACTAAATCATCTTTAAAGTTTAATAGAGTGGTGTATTACTGTGAGGAGATGCATGTTTTATTACTGGTTTTTGAACGAAAATTATGTTAATAATTGTTCAATTGGAGATAGCTCGGAACTGCTATTTTTGGTATCATGTTAGTAAGCATGCGAATCATGTTAGAAGAATGTTACTTGAATAAGTTGATATGAACTTTGACTATTGAATTAGGTGGTTTTGAATTGAGGCCAAGATGCCATTCATGTAATATGCCATCGGAAATTGTAACCATATTGTGTTACTTAAGTGCCAAGATTATGTGTATTACTTGTTATGTGATCACCATATTAAATTGAATTGAGAGTTAAGACTTCTTTAGTAATGGATCCACCGAAGGATGCGAATAGGAAGTTGTCACTTGTAGCGTTGAGTGGTTCCATTGGTTATGGCTTCGATGTTTGGAAATCTTGTATCCATATATGATGATTGGGCGAGTGGTTCTTCGAAACAGTTCTTCTTGTAAACCTAAGGGTTGAGAG
>CM076142.1:33095000-33110000 GCA_038025085.1 Tetragonia tetragonoides | reverse complement strand
ATAGGTTTTGTTAGCTACTTAGACCTTGGCATGTTGCCGAGTAGTCTAAGAGATTGACTCTTAGGTGATGAGCAATTATTTTTATTGAAAATTGGAATCTCGTAATGATTTGATTATGAGTTGGTCCGAGAGTGGACTTTTGAGAGCCTGTAATGGCTATGTTATTGAGAGCCTGTGATGGCTATGTTATTGAGAGCCTATGATGGCTATGGTTATATATTTGATATTGGTTTTGCGGCTTTGTCACCGCTAGTTCGCTTTCCTCATGTCCAAGGCTAGGAGTTAATTACCAAGAGCAAATGGCACATGTATTGGGCTAATTTAGTGATTAGCAAAGTGGTATTCAAGAGCATTTGGGAATTGAGACGTTATTGTTATATCATTTGGGAATGAGTGTAAGGTCCAAGAACGCCTAAGTTGTGTATTGATTATGTGACACAATTGCACTTATGGCTTTTGAATATTTTCATATGAAAATATGAATTCGTATTTTGTTCGATGAATGTTGAGTTACTCAGCTTTGCTGACTGGTTGCTTTTGTGCTACGTGTGTTTGTTGTCCATGTCTCTTCAAATGGTGGACCTATGATGAACCTATACGATATTCGATTGCATGAGGGAGTAGATTGGTGATTGGCTCATAGGTTGCATTGAAGATCAAGTTTGGACGATCGAATAGAACTGCCAAGAAGTTGTTCATGTATTTTTTTGTAATGAATAGTCATTTATTGTACTATCTAGTTTGTTGGAGTTGTATCGTTTAGCCTTGCACTCATTCGTTGGAGTGAGTGTGGCGATAACGCCTTGGATTTTGTATAGAAGTCTTCCGTCGTTGTAAATATTATTGATTTATGAAGGTTTTTGTTGGTCGCAAAATCCGGGGTGTTACACCGTGACCCATGCGTTGCAGCACGATGCAACACGATACAGCACCGTGACCCATGCGTTGCAGCACGATGCAACTCTATGCAGCATCATGACCCATGCGTTGCAGCACGATGCAACACGATGCAACACCGTGACCCATGCGTTGCAGCACGCAACACCATGCAGCACCGTGACCCATGCGTTGCAGCACGATGCAACACCATGCAGCACCCTGACTCATGCGTTGCAGCACGATGCAACACCATGAAGCACCATGACCCATGCGTTGCAGCACCATGACCGGGCCCCGTTAACACCCATGCCCCGGGAATGCTCTAGGGGGCGTTTTCTGGGCCTCCGGATGCAAAGTTTTCGACGTTAATATTTTCGCCCCATATCGCACGGGAGACCCCTAGGGGACATGGGAGGGCCCTAGGGTCGGTTATTGGGTCTCTGATAGGCTTGTAAGGGCGTTGTTACGTGATGCCAATGTTTTTTTTTTTTTTTTCGGAAATTTCATGTGGTGCCCTTAAAGTTTACACTTTTGAACAGGATACCCACTTTTTTTAAACATTGCACGAAATAATCCTAAAGTTTAAAACTTATGCACCCCGTACACAAAATCTGAAATAGCAGCTTAACGCCGTTAAGTTGGTCAATTATAAATAGTGAAATGACTATTTTCCCCCTATGTCTTTATGCGAAAGAACCAAAATTGATTATTTTTTTTTGAAATATTTTTAATTTAATTATCTATATTTTCTGTGAGTTTTTTTTTTTTTTTTTGCACAAAATACCCACTACGTTATAAAACTTTAGGGGTACCATGTGCACAACTTAATAAGTTTAGTGTTATTCTCTGCAAACTATTTTTAGTGAAACCAAATGCTATTTTGAGTGGAACTAACCGCTTATAGCCATTGGTTTCAAGGTATATAATGGCCAAATGTGCTTCTTCTCTCACCCCCAAATCATTTTACATTCAACTCCAAGCTACTTTTAAGTTGTGAGTTTTGAATTCTTTGTAATTTCTAGATTAGATCACTCTATTTTCAAATGTGCTTCTTCTCTCACCCCAATTTTGAATGAGACAATTAGCACATTAAGAAAAAAAAATATTAATTTTTTATTTATGCATGCTTATTTTATTTTGTTAATAAAAAAATCCATCTTATTTATAGGTCAGGATCGTATGAGAAATTTAATAAACGTTTTTTCAGACAACACTCAACAAATAATCTTACTAAACACCAACTTGGAGAAAATTACAAAGAATTCAAAAACTCACAACTTACACATAGCTTAAAGTTGAAAATAAAGTGATTTGGGTGTGAGAGAAGAGACACATTTTCCCATTAAATAGCCTAAAATCATCGGCTATAAACGGCTAGTTACACCCAAAATAATCGTCGGTTTCAACTACAGAGTTTGCACAAGATATCATTCAACTTATAAAATTGTGCACGTGGTACCCTTAAAGTTTTATACTGTAGTGGGTATTATGTGCAAAAAAAAAATACAAAAAATTTAGAAAATTAATTTCAAAAATTTCAAAAAAAAAATTAAATTTCAAAATTGGTTCTTTCGCATTAACATATAGGGGCATAATAGTCATTTCACTATTCATAATTAGTCATCTTGACGGCGTTAAGATGTCATTCCAGATTTTGTATACGGGGCGCAAAAAGTTTGAACTTTGATGTTATTTCATGCAAAGTTTAAAAAAAGTGGGTATCACGTTCAAAAGTTTAAACTTTGAGGGTACCACATGAAATTTTCGTTTTTTTTTTTATGAAAGATAGTAATTGCATTGATTACTGAAAAGACTTCCTTACAACCTAAGGGTCTTAGAGGGAAGTATGCCACCTACTAGGTAGGGTTCACACCCTTCCTCCAACCCTGCACTACATTATAGCAAAACCACAACAAAACCATAAGAACAGCACCTAACATAAGCTAGTTGTAAAACTCAGCAATTTACAAAGCTTGCTAATTACAAGACATGCTAATCAATTCTGCCAAAGTCTTCTAGAAACCTCCTCTCAGTGCTTGTGAGCTTCTTTGTGCAGCATGATTCCATTCTTGCTGTCACAGCAAACCGTATCTGCTGCATGATGTGCTCATTTGACAGCTGATTATGTCTGAAACAAGCCACATTCCTTGCTTTCCAGATCCAATGCACCAATGTTGAGGTTGCTGCTGCAGTAACTTTGCATTTCAGCTTATTTCCCCTCTGTCTTCCACTCCAGTTCATAACCCCTGCAATATTGTAGCCTGCAGCAGTGCATTCAGTCCAATTCTTCACGTCTTCCCACAGTTTCCTAGTCTTGATACATTCAAAGAACAGGTGCTGGTGAGTTTCTTCATGTGCCCTGCAGAATATGCATTCGGTACCCCCATGAAAAAATCCCATTTTCTTCATTCTGTCCTTGGTGACGAGCCTATGAGCTTGAGCCAGCCACATGCAAAAGATGTACCTGGGAACATTCAGAGATCCCCATATGAAATTGGCATGCCTTAGCTTAGCCATATTTCCCATCAGAAAGGCATATCCACTCTTGACTGTATATGTCCCATGTGCAGTGAGAGACCATATGTTATCAGGCGTATAAGCATGCTGGAACAGGATCTTGCATTTGTGCAGTTTCTTCCAAGCCCAGCTACATCCCTGGTGAGGTACATATTGCCACAGTGCTTCTCCTTTCATATAAATACCATTGACCCACTTAACCCACATATTATCTTTTTTTGCACCTAAGTCCCAAAGATGCTTCCCATTTAGGGCATAGTTGAACTGTTGACACTGCTTGAAACCCAAACCCCCATTCTTGTTTGGTCTGCAAACCAGATCCCAGGCAACCAAATTTAGGGCCCAAAACGGGCGACATGGATGATATCTGAGTTCAGGAACAAAGGTGACCCTCCCTGGGCATCAGGGGTCCCCTAGAGCCATGATAGAGCCCCCGACACATTTTCGGGCGAAAACGGCTACCGGGCCCCGGGAATCCTCCGGACGCAAATTTTTCGACGTTAATATTTTCGTCCCATATCGCGCGGGAGATCCCTAAGGGACATGGGAAGCCCCTAGGGTCAGTTATTGGATCTCTGATATGCTTGTAAGGGCGGTTTTACGCGATGCCAATGTTTTTTTTTTTTTTGGTGCAAGTTAGAAATTGTGTTATTGCTAGCTGTAATGTTACACAGATTACAGTTCATAGGTAATGCAAGTCCAAGCCCACCTACTAGGTAGGGTTCCTCTTCCTCTGCATCCCTTTTTTCCTTACAACCCTACATTCCTGGGGGCACTTACAACATGCAGTGGTTCCCCATATCTGAATACAGATACAAAATACAAAAAACATTCCTGTCTTACAACAAAAAACAAAAACTTAATAATCTAAATTATTACAGAATTTCTATCCTTTTTTTTCCACTCAAACTGCTTCTTCCTGCTTCTGCTTTGCTTCCGCTCTCAACCTCTGAATCCTCTGCTGGGGAAATCTTCCAGAGTTTATTCATCCTCTTTCTTTTCTGCGACAACACCCTGCTGATTTCCTGTATACTCTACTGGTTCCTGTTACCTGATTCAGAGTCTAGCTGCATCAACCTGCTTCTGATTCCCTTCTGAAACCTGTGTGTATCTCCTTCTGAATGTCAGGTTCTGTACTGTCTCTGGACTGTTGCTTGTCCTGTGCTTCACCTTCATTCTGCAGTGCTGCAAAGGGGTTTTGTGTCTGTGGCTTATCATGCTGTTGTTGCTGAATTTGCTTGTAAATACCCCTTCCAGCTCTTAATCTTCTACCTGCAATATTCATTCTTCCTCTCCCCCTCCCAACATTGTGCCATTGCTGTGCCCTAGTGTTTTTCTGTTGGCCAGGTTGCTTCTGTACTGGTACTGCAATCTGTGTTGGTATCACAGTTGCTGCAGCAACTTTCTTCCTGCATTCTGCCTCACAGTGCCCATATTGCTTGCAGTGGGTGCATAGGACAGGCTTCCAGTCATATTCCACTACCTGTTCTACAACATTTCCCTTCTCATTCCTGTAGTGCACCTTATTGGGGTAAGCAGCTCTAATTTCAACTTCAATCATCACCCTGGCAAACTGTATTCCAACTTTAAGCTCTGTGTTTCTATCTGCCATCATTGGCCTTCCTACAAGGCTTCCTATCTTACTTAATCCCATTGCATTCCAGTACTTCACATTAAGTCCCGCGAATTTTACCCAAATTGGCACCAAGGTCAGTTCCTCTTTTTCATAATCTATATTTTCAGACCATGCCGTAACAATCATGGGCTTATTGTCAAAGTGGTAAACCCCCTCTTGTGGCACTGCATCTCTCTGTTCTAGGGAGTCAAACCTGACCAAAACCAACCCATTTTTCATCATGGCAATTTTATTCATCCCTCTCTTTGCCCAGATTCTTCGAAAAAAACCACTTAGAACATTAATTGGGGGCCGTGCTCCCATTACATAACAGACCACTGCTTGATTCCAGTAGTTTATTTCAGATTCAATGTCACTAAAATTAATTTCACCCACCGGTTCCCCTTCATGCAATTTAGGAGCAATGAAATCTAATTTAAACCCCGCATTCTTTAATTTGGAAATGTCAAATTTTTTAAAAGCTGACTTGTTACCTGCAGTTGCGAATTCCTGTTGCTTTGGTTGTTCAGGCTCTTCATCCTCATCTTCAGACGCGAACTGGGTTCGTGCTTTCTCCTTCATCTTAGACAGCCAGAAATCAATTTTTTCCTGCGCTAATTCCATTTGTTTAATTGTTTTTGTTTGCGCATCAGGTGTCATCACATCTGGATCCTCCAATTCTTCTGTTAAATTCCGCATAACAAAACCGAGGTTTTCATGGTTTTCGCTCGTTCTTTGTCTTTGAGACAGGTTTTTTGTGGGACATGGTGGAGCTTCTGAGTTTCCCGCATCTCCGTCTTGAACCCCCTTCCCTTTTTTTGCTTTCCCGTTCTTCCCCATTTGAACTCAGTGCTTTGTTAATGGCTAACAGGCGCTGTCGAGGAGAGAGGAGAGAGCATTTTAGAGAGAGAATGTTCAAAACGCGATCGAGATGCCAATGTTGCGATGCCAATGTTTTTTTTTTTTTGTTGCAAGTCAGAAATTGTGTTATTGCTAGCTGTAATGTTACACAGATTACAGTCCATAGGTAATGCAAGTCCAAGGCCACCTACTAGGTAGGGTTCCTCTTCCTCTGCATCCCTTTTTTCCTTACAACCCTACATTCCTGGGGGCACTTCCTACATGCAGTGGTTCCCCATATCTGATTACAGATACAAAATACAAAAAATATTCCTGTCTTACAGCAAAAAACAAAAGCTTAATAATCTAAATTATTACAGAATTTCTATCCTTTTTTTTCCACTCAAGCTGCTTCTTCCTGCTTCTGCTTTGCTTCCGCTCTCAACCTCTGAATCCTCTGCTGGGGCAATCTTCCAGAGTTGATTCATCCTCCTTTTTTCCTGCAACAACCCCCTGCTGATTTCCTGTATACTCTACTGGTTCCTGTTACCTGATTCAGAGTCTAGCTGCATCAACCTGCTTCTGATTCCCTTCTTAAACCTGTGTGTATCTCCTTCTGAATGTCAGATCTGTACTGTCTCTGGGCTGTTGCTTGTCCTGTGCTTCACCTTCATTCTGCAGTGCTGCAAAGGGGTTTTGTGTCTGTGGCTTATCCTGCTGTTGTTGTTGAATTTGCCTGTAAATACCCCTTCCAGCTCTTGCTCCTCTACCTGCATTATTCATTCTTCCTCTCCCCCTCCCAACATTCTGCCATTGCTGTGCCCTAGTGTTTTCCTGTTGGCCAGGTTGCTTCTGTACTGGTACTGCAATCTGTGTTGGTATCATAGTTGCTGCAGCAACTTTCTTCCTACATTCTGCCTCACAGTGCCCATATTGCTTGCAGTGGGTGCATAGGACAGGCTTCCAGTCATATTCCACTACCTGTTCTACAACATTTCCCTTCTCATTCCTGTAGTGCACCTTATTGGGGTAAGCAGCTCCAATTTCAACTTCAATCATCACCCTGGCAAACTGGATTCCAACTTTAAGCTCTGTGTTTCTATCTGCCATCATTGGTCTTCCTACAAGGCTTCCTATCTTACATAATCCCATTGCATTTCAGTACTTCACATTAAGTCCCGGGAATTTTACCCAAATTGGCACCGAGGTCAGTTCCTCTTTTTCATAATCTATATTTTCAGACCATGCCCTAACAATCATGGGCTTATTGTCAAAGTGGTAAACACCCTCTTGTAGCACTGCATCTCTCTGTTCTAGGGAGTCAAACCTGACCAAAACCAACCCATTTTTCATCATGGCAATTTTATTCATCCCTCTCTTTGCCCAGATTCTTCGAAGAAAACCACTTAGAACATTAATTGGGGGCCTTGCTCCCATTACATAACAGACCACTGCTTGATTCCAGTAGTTTATTTCAGATTCAATGTCACTAAAATTAATTTCACCCACCGGTTCCCCTTCATGCAATTTAGGAGCAATGAAATCTAATTTAAACCCCGCATTCTTTAATTTGGAAATGTCAAATTTTTTCCAAGCTGAGTTGTTACCTGCAGTTGCGAATTCCTGTTGCTTTGGTTGTTCAGGCTCTTCATCCTCATCTTCAGACGCGAACTGGGTTCGTGCTTTCTCCTTCATCTTAGACAGCCAGAAATCAATTTTTTCCTGCGCTAATTCCATTTGTTTAATTGTTTTTGTTTGCGCATCAGGTGTCATCACATCTGGATCCTCCAATTCTTCTGTTAAATTCCGCATAACAAAATCTAGGTTTTCATGGTTTTCGCTCGTTCTTTGTCTTTGAGACAGGTTTTTTGTTGGACATGGTGGAGCTTCTGAGTTTCCCGCATCCCCGTCTTGAACCCCCTTCCCTTTTTTTGCTTTCCCGTTCTTCCCCATTTGAACTCAGTGCTTTGTTAATGGCTAACAGGCGCTGCCGAGGAGAGAGGAGAGAGCATTTTAGAGAGAGAGCATTTTAGAGAGAGAATTTTATTCATGCGATGCCAATGTTTTTGGTGCAAGTCAGAAATTGTATTATTTCTCTCTGTAATGTAACAAGATTACAGTCCTTAGGCAATGCAGATCCAAGGCCACCTACTAGGTAGGGTTCCTTTTTGCTACATCCCTCTACTACCTTACATCCCTTCAATCTGGTGCAACTCACTACAGACAGTGGTTCACCCTCTGTGTAAACATTACAATTTGCAAATATTGTTTCTCACCATCTCTGTAAACATTACAATTTGCAAAAATTATTTCTGACTTACAGCAAAATACAAAAACATATATATCTAAAAATATTACAACAAAAACTTCAAGGAGCAGATTCATTCCTCCTTCTTTCTTGCTTCATCTACCTGTTGTGCCCAATCAAGCTGATCCACATCACTCTACTGTCTAGCTCCCTGTACAGGTACTGGAGTCCTGCATTTCTTCTGTTTTTTCCTGCAAAAACCTCTCCTGGAGTCTGGTCCTGCCTATCTGCTGGGTCTGCTGTGGTACACAGATCAGCTGAAAATCTCTCTAACCATTTTTTATCCCTGCTGTTGATCTTTCTCAGCATGCTGCATTGCTGCATTCTGGTCCTCACTGATTGCTGCATTCTGGTCCTCATTCTTTCTGATCTGCTGAATTTTATTTCTTCTTCACTCTGCCTAGCTTCAGCAGCCTGTTACAGATACCCTGCTGAGACCTACTGCCTGAATTTCTGCACAGGTTTCCTGTCTTACAGAACTGCTAGTTCTCTGCTGAAAACCTGATGTATTCTGATTCTGACTTTCTGTTGAGTCTAGCTTCTGCCCACTGGTTTTGATTCCCCTGCTGTAACCTGCTGCGTAAATCCCTGCACAAGTTCTCACGCCTTGCAGGGCTACTGGGTTCTGCATATCTCCCCTGTTGTTGCTCTGTTGCCATCTGAATTTGATTTTCCTGCTGATCTGCTGCATGCTTTCCATCAACACCAAAATACAGACACATAGTTCAGAAAAAAAAAAAACAGCCAGTTACACATTTTCTATCCATCTCCTATCTTTGTTGTTTATTTTCCTCTTGCTACTACATTGCTGTATTCTAGCTCTGACCACCTGCTGGATCTGTTGCACGATCTGCCTCAATGACAGTCTGGTCCCCTCAAAATGCTGGATGTTCCTGCATCTCCATATCTAATACACTGTTGCTGCAAGACCTGCTGCGTATACTTCTCTTCTGAAACAGGAGCACTTTTGTCTGCTTATCCAGTTGAGCATTCCCTGGATAGTGTTAGCTTTTGCTGATCCAGGATCCCTGCTGATACCCTACAGCTAAAGAACAGGTGGTCTTCTGTCTTCTCCTTGCACAGGTTGCACATGGCGTCACCATTCAGGAACCCCTTCTTCTGAACCCTATCCTTTGTTAAAAGTCTTCCCTGTTGAGCCAACCACAAGCAGAAACTTTGCCTAGGCATGGTTATCTTCCCCCAAATCAGATTAGCATGTCTAGACTTTGGCATTGGTCCTGTTAGTATACTGTATCCACTTGCAACAGAGTAGAGCCCATCAGTAGTGCCCTTCCACACTCCTCTAGCTGAATATTGGTCCTGGAAAATACTCTTGATTTTATTGAGCTTTTTCCAGTACCAACTGGCACCCCACACAGGCTCATAGTTCCAGAAATTAACTCCCTTCAGATAAATCCCATTTATCCATTTAACCCACAGAGTGTCTTTTTTTGTGGCTAAATCCCAAATATGCTTCCCATTTAATGCAATATTGAACCATTTGCAATTTTTGATGTTTATTCCCCCATTTTTCCTTGGTCTGCATACCATATCCCATGCCACCAAGCTAGGCTTCTGTTTTTGATCAGTAGAGCCCCACAAAAAAAATCTGCATTTTTGCTCCACACTTTTGAGTACCCCAGCAGGCATTATAAAAATGCTTGACCAGTAAACATGAATAGAGAATAATACAGAATTTATAAGTTGAGCCCTTCCTGCATATGAGAGATTTCTGGATGCCCAAATCTGAAGCTTTTTAGTCATTTTGTCCACCAGGCATTCACAATCAATTTTGCTCCATTTGGATGGAGATAGTGGCACCCCCAGATATTTCATGGGTAGTGTTCCTTCTCTAAAACCTGATAAGCCTAGCAACTCACTCTTCACTTGTTCACTTACACCAGCAATGTACATGTTTGATTTCTCTATATTTGCAATCAGGCCAGTAGCTTGTGAAAAATAATTCAAGCTATTCATCATAATACTCACAGATTCAGGTGCTGCTTTGCAGAAACACAACAAGTCATCAGCAAAACAGAGGTGACTCAGTGGCAGTTCTTTGCACATGGGATGCCAGCTAAAGCTTCTATCCATACATGCTATTTTCAGGATTCTTGATAGATACTCCATTACCAACACAAAAATGAGTGGAGATATTGGATCTCCCTGTCTAATGCCTCGCTTAGCAGGAAAAAACCCATGGGCCTCCCCATTGATGTTGATGCTGAAACTTGCAGTTTGGATGCACTCTAGAACCCAACCAATGAATTTTACCGGGAACCCGTACCCTTGCAGCATTTCCTTGACAAAACTCCAATGAATAGTGTCATAGGCTTTCCTTAGGTCAATCTTCATCAAGCATCTAGGAGAGGATTGTTTTCTGTTGTAGTGCTTGATAAGATCCTGGCATATCATTATGTTGTGTACAATTGATCTCTGAGCCACAAAAGCTCCCTGGTTCACAGAGACTAGGTCAGGAAGCACTTCTGCCAATCTCCCACACAAGATCTTGATAATGCATTTGTAGATGGTATTGCAGCAGGCAATTGGTCTGAAATCAGAAGCCTTCTCAGGGTTTGCTATCTTCTGCACAAGACATAAATTTGTGGCATTCACCTCTTTGAGCAATTTGGATGAGTCAAAAAAGTCAGTGATGGCTTCAGTCACATCATCTCCCATAATGTGCCAAGCTTCTTTGAAAAAACCCGATCCAAAGCCATCAGGGCCTGGACTTTTGTTACAGTCAATATCAAACATGGCTAACTTCACTTCTTCAGCACTCACAGGGGCACTAATGGTCATCTGTTGGTGTATGTTCAATCTATGACCTGCTGAGAAGAAACAGTTTTCTGCTGTGGTATCCCTGACCCCAGACACTCCCAACATTTTCCTGTAAAATCCCACAATTTCCTCAATAATCAAATCCTGGTCTTCTAATAATACATCTTCCTGTGTCTTGATGCAGTGTAGTCTGTTCATTTGTCTTCTCTGTTTCATAACTGCATGGAAGAACTGGTTGTTCCCATCTCCAAACTGAATCCACTTAGCTTTGCTCTTCTGCTGCAAAAAATTCTGAGCTGCTAAGTTCACTTCATTGTACTTCTTCCTGGCTTGTATCTCTTTCTGTTGCAGCGCCACATTGAGGGGCTCCTTGTTTGCATCTGTCTGAGCTTGGTTCATTACAGTTCTAGCAATTTCAGCCTGAGCCAATATATCACTAAATTGCTCTCTGTTTAGCTTTTTCAGGACATTTCTCACCCTTTTGAGCTTCTTGTACACTTTGAACATTTTTGTGCCCTGAGCTCTGCAATTTCAAGCTTGCTGCACCATAGCTTGGAATTCAGGGTGGAGGCACCACATGTTAAAGAATTTAAAGGGAATGTTTCTTTTCTTGGTTTCTTCATGGAGAGTTAGACAAATAGGAGAGTGATCAGATACATCCTCTGGTAAAAACTGTAGAGTGCACTGATCAATCTCCTGCATCCATAGGCTATTGTTAAAAACCCAGTCTATTTTAGAGTACACTCTCCCTCCCTCCTCATGCTTATTGTTCCATGTGTATTGGCACCCAGACCAAGCCATTTCAGTGAGAAAGCAGTCCTCAATGCAGATTTTGAAATCCTGTATTTCAGCAAGAGTAACTGGTTGTCCCCCTTGCCTATTACCAGGAAGCAATACATTATTAAAATCCCCACCCACGATCCAAGGATTATTACAATTAATTGCAAAATCCCTAAGATCCTTCCATAATTGTTTCCTGTCTTCTTTTTCATTTTGCCCATACACAAAACTCACCACAAAATCTTTTTTCCTTACTAAATTAATTACCTTGCATATGATCATTTGTATAGAAGAGAAAAGCACAGTGACATGAAAAATGTCTGGTAACCATCTTATCCAAATTCTTCCTAGCCTATGTTCATTGTGATTGCTGTAGGATTCCCACCCTCGCATGAAACTATTTATGCTTTTTTCTAGATTAATTCTTCTGATTTTTGTTTCTAGGAAAGCTACCAATCCACATTTGTTTTTTTTGCAGAATAGGCCAACATCCCTCTGTTTATTTGGGCCATTCAGGCCTCTTACATTCCATATAAGGATCCTATCCATGACTAACAGTCAAGATAGGAGACTTACCATTTCCTGGAACCATACCTGTGAGCAGCTCCTTCTGTATGTCAAGTTCTGTAGTTTCTTTTTGTGACAGTTGCTCTTCCTGTGCTCCTTCTTCATTCTGCAGTGCTGCAAAAGGATTGTTTGTCTGTGGATTATCATTTTGCCGTTGCTGTATTTGTCTGTAATATCCTCTCCCAGCTCTTGCTCCTCTCCCTGCAATACCCATTCTTCCTCTCCCCCTCCCAGCATTCTGCCATTGCTGTTTCCTGGGGTTTTCTTGTGGCCCTGGTGGGTTCTGTGCAGGTACTGCTTGGATCACAGGCACTGCAGCAGCTTTCCTTCTGCATTCTGTCTCACTGTGCCCATATTGTTTGCAGTGGCTGCATAAAATAGGCTTCCAATCATATTCCACTTCCTGTTCCACAACATTGCCCTGCTCATTCTTGTAGTGAACCTTGTTAGGGTAAACAGCTCCAATTTCAACTTTAATCATCACCTTGGCATATTGAATTCCAATTTTAAGTTCTGTGTTTCTATCTGCCACCATTGGTCTTCCTACAAGGCTTACTATCTTGCTCAATCCCATTGCATTCCAATACTTCACATTAAGTCCCGGGAATTTTACCCAAATTGGCACCGAGGTTAATTCCTCTTGCGCATAATCTACATTTTCAGACCAAGGTCTTACAATCATGGGTTTATTGTCAAAGTGATAGACCCCCTCCTGTAGTACAGCATCCCTCTGCTCTAGGGAGTCAAACCGAACCAGAACCAACCCATTTTTCATCATGGCAATTTTGTTCATCCCTCGTTTTGCCCAGATGTTAAGGCCAATGTCCCTCTGCTCTAGCGATGCCAATGTTAAGGCCCGAAAACGGGCGACATGTGTGATATCGGAGTTCGGGGATGAAGTTAACCCTCCTGGGGCACTGGGGGTCCCCTAGGGCCATAATAGAGCCCAAGAAAAAATTCCGGGCGAAAACGAAAATCGGGCCCCGGGGCACTCGGAGGCCCCTAGGGTCGGTTATTGGGTCCCTGATAGGCTTGTAAGGGCGGATTTACACGATGCCAAAGTATAGGGTCGGAATACCGCGACATGGGTGATATCGGAGTTCGCGGATAAGTATGACCCTCCCGGGGCAGCAGGGTCCCCTAGGGTCATGATAGACCCCTCGGGGAAGTTTCGACAAAAATGGCACCCCGGCCCCAGGGAGCCGAAAATCAAAGGATATAATCCACGTTTTTTTGGTTTCCAAGAGGCTCCGGACCGTAGGTGTATATTTTCACACCATATCGCACGGGACATCCCTAAGAGATATGGGAATCCCCCGGGGCCGGTTATCTGAACTATGATAGGCTTGTAATTGCGTTTTTATGGGATGCCAATGTAAGGGTCGGAACACCAAAAGCATGGGTGGGGGCCGAAATTTCTAATATTAAAGTGAGGTCTCAAAATTTTTTCTAAAGTTAAATTGAGGTCTCAAAAACATTTCCCAATGTTTTTGAAGTGATTTGTAATTTTTCTGATATTATTTCTATTTTTTCCTATTTTTCAGCCTATTTTTTAATTAAAAATTTAATTAAATAGCTACCTTGTGTGAAAAATTACAAAAAAAAATGTTATTCCGTAACTTAATAATACACTTGAAAAGTTTGAGGTGAAACTTTTGGAAAATAATTATCCAAACTCTCAAAAACCCCAGTATGAAAGTTATGCACTGTTGATGTCTACTCCTTTCAGAACCACTAAACCTTATAAGACTCTTTAGGGGGTAGTTGCTTGATAGAGTGCTTGTGGGCGAAGGGAGGAAAGCAACGCGACATGAAGCGCCTACCAGGCGCCGAGTAGTGTCAAGTCGTGCGCCATCATAACCGGACACCCACGACACCTCGGCTCAAGCACCGGCCCCCTATGCCGGAGACGGAGGTGGCGCCAGAGACGGACTCGACGTGACGCCGCATGAAGCGCCTAATAGGTGCCGAGTTGTGTCATGTCGCGTCCACTCGGGCGCTGTCGAGGTCGACGATGGCTTATGGTTACGATATGGGTTTCGATGTGGGTATCGATGTAGGTATAGATGTTGGATGGATGTGAGCTCCTTCGAGATCGAGCTATCCAAACGATGTCGGATAGATGTGATCTCCTTCGGGATGAGCCATCCAACCGACTTCGGATGGATGTGATCTCCTTCGGGATGAGCTATCTAGTCGGCTTGGGGGTATAAACGTCAGATGGATGTGATCTCCTTCGGGATCGAGCTATCTAGACGACGTCGGGAAGATGTGATCTCCTGTGGGATGAGCCATCCAGGTGATGTCGGATGGATGTAATCTCCTTCGGGATGAGCTATCTAGCTGGCTTGCGGGTATAAACTTCGGATGGATGTCATCTCCTTCGGGATCGAGCTATCTAGCCCGCGTGTCGGTATAAATGTCGTATGGATGCGATCTCCTTTGGGATCGAGCTATCTAGCCGGTGGGTCGGTATAAACATCGTATGGATGTGATCTCCTTCGGGATCTAGCTATCTAGCCGACGGGTCGGTATAAACGTCGTATAGATGTGATCTCCTTCGGGATGAGCTTTCTAGCCGACGGGTCAGGATAAACATCGTATGGATGTGATATCCTTCGGGATGAGCCATATAGCCAGCGAGTGGGTATCGAACGTCCCTTCATCGAGATTTTCAGGTCGAGCGTTGTGCTCGTTGGGGTCTCCCTCGGAC
>CM076142.1:33085000-33087500 GCA_038025085.1 Tetragonia tetragonoides | reverse complement strand
CCTCCCCGGGAACCGGGGGTCCCCTAGAGCCATGATAGATCCCCCGACACATTTTCGGGCGAAACCGGCTACCGGGCCCCGGGAATGCTCTAGGGGGCGTTTTCTTGGCCTCCGGACACAAAGTTTTCGACGTTAATATTTTTTCCCCATATCGCACGGGAGACCCCTAGGGGACATGGCAGGCCCCTATGGTCGGTTATTGGGTCTCTGATAGGCTTGTAAGGGCGATTTTACGCGATGCGAATATTAAGGCCCGAAAACGGGCGACATGTGTGATATAGGAATTCGGGGATGAAGTTGACCCTCCCGGGGCACCGGGGGTCCCCTAGGGCCATACTAGAGCCCTCGAAAAAATTTCTGGCGAAAACAAAAACCGGGCCCCAGGAATGCTCCAGGGGACGTGTTTTGGGCCTCCGGACACAAAGTTTTAGACGTTAATATTTTCGCCCCATATCGTAGGGGAGACCCCTATAGGACATGGGAGGCCCCTAGGGTCAGTTATTGGGTCCCTGATAGGCTTGTAAGGGCGATTTTACAAGATGCCAATGTATAGGGTCGGAATACCGGCGTCATGGGTGATATCGGAGTTCCGGGATAAGTATGACCCTCCCAGGGCACCGGGGGTCCCCTAGGGTCATGATAGACCCCTAGGAGAAGTTTCGACAAAAATGGCACCCGGGCCCCTGGAAGTCGAAAATCAAAGGATATAATCCACGTTTTTTTTGGCTTCCGAGAGGCTATGGACCGTAGGTGTATATTTTCACACCATATCGCACGGGACATCCCTAAGGGATATGGGAAGCCCCAGGGGTCGGTTATCTGGTCCATGATAGGCTTGTAATTGCGTTTTTACGGGATGCCAATGTATAAGGGCCGGAACACCAAAAGCATGGGTGAGGGACGGAATTTCTAATATTAAAGTGATGTCTCAAAATTATTTCTAAAGTTAAATTGAGGTCTCAAAAATATTTTCTAATTTTTTTGAAGTGATTTGTAATTTTTCCGATGTTATTTCTATATTTTTCCTATTTTTCAGCCTATTTTTTAGTTAAAAATTAAATTAAATAGCTACCTTGTGTGAAAAATTTTAAAAATATATTTTTCTGTAACTTACGAATATACTTAAAAAGTTTGAGGTGGAACTATTGGAAAATAATTATCAAAACTCTCAAAAACCCCAGTATGAAAGTTATGCACTGTTAATGTCTACTCGTGTCCGAACCACTAAACCTTATAAGACTCTTTAGGGGGAAGTTGCTTGAGAAAGTGCTTGTGGGTGAAGGAAGGCAAGCGACGCGACATGAAGCGCCTACCAGGCGCCGAGTAGTGTCAAGTCGTGCGCCATCATAGCCGGACACCCACGACACCTCGGCTCAAGCACCAACCCCCTATGCCGGAGACGGAGGTGGCGCCGGAGACGGACGCGACGTGACGCTGCATGAAGCGCCTACTAGGCCCCGAGTTGTGTCATGTCGTGTCCACTCAGGCGCTGTCGAGGTCGACGATGGCTTACTGTTACGATGTGGGTTTCGATGTGAGTATCGATGTGGGTATAGATGTTGGATGGATGTGATCTCCTTCGGGATCGAGCTATCCAGACGACGTCGGATAGATGTGATCTCCTTCGGGATGAGCCATCCAGCCGACGTCGGGATGTGACCTCCTTCGGGATGAGCCGTCTAGCCGGCGAGTGGGTATCGAACGTCCCTTCATCGAGATTTTCACGCTGAGCGTTGTGCTCGTTGGGGTCTCCCTCGGACATCCATGGGGCTACTATGTAGTTTTGTGGGTACGTCGAGGTTGATTTTGGCGCAGTAATTGTGAAGGCGTGTGTGTGGCACTCGGTCCGTTTTGGTTGGCGGGGTTCCTGCTTGTGCAGTCAACCGCACACCCACAGACCTTTTCATCGATTGCTCCCAGAGCTAATTTCCTTGGACGAAACATGGTTTCCTGTGTTTGATGCCTACGGATGGTAATCGTGACCCTGAAAAGATGAGATCTCCGTCCGGCATCCTCCCAAGGGTGCCGGGTGGAAAACTCAAGCTAAACACGTCGTTCACCCACGTCAAGCCTTCGGTGCGGCTGTGGCATGGGCTGCGTGCTCTAGCTGTTCTTTGGGATGCGGAATACTCAGCGGTCAGGGGTCCGAAAGGCCTTAGCGGTCCAATCTAGCGTTCTTGGCTCAGCACGAACGACGGTCGAGCGCGAGTTGACCTCCCGATCACTCGGAAAGGCTCATATGCGTCCAGCGTCGAGTTATGGTGCTACCTGGTTGATCCTGCCAGTAGCCATATGCTTGTCTCAAAGATTAAGCCATGCATGTGTAAGTATGAACTAATTCAGACTCTGAAACTGCGAATGGCTCATTAAATCAGTTATAGTTTTTTTGGTGGTACCTGCTACTCGGATAACCGTAGTAATTCTAGATCTAATACGTGCAACAAACCCCGACTTCTGGAAGGGATGCATTTATTAGATAAAAGGCCGACGTGGGCTTTGC